>SNQJ01S0018213.1:15042-39588 GCA_010110895.2 Picea sitchensis
AAGATACTGTGAGACAGGGGCTCAGAGAGAGATAAAGGGAAGACTTCAAGGTTGTTGCAGGAATAATCGGGTTAGATAAAGGAGAAAGAAGGGCATCCGCGGATGGTTTGTGAGATGGAGAGTGGTTAGGTTGCGTATGAGAGGGTTTGATAGAGGTGAAACCCGGTTCTAGAAGGGGACTCTTTGACTTAGTGTTGCTCAAAATCCAAACCGAGGAGTTGATAACCAACTTTTCCTCACTAGACAGGGACAAATAAAAAGGAGGGCACAGTGCTTGTAACTTACCAGATAGGCTACCTTCAGGATCATGCTAGGTCACTGAAGAGACTCCAGAGGATTCATTCAAGAAAGTCAAAGAAGGATCATCTTCTGTGTAAGCAGGGGGACTCCTCAATAGTTCTGACTCTTCAGAAGAGTCCTTCAAAAAATTCCCCTTACAGACCCTTTGAAGGTGACCCGTAAGGTGACAACGATTACATCTAAAGGGCACACCAAGGTAATCCAGAGACTGTGTGATAATTCGCCCTCTCTACTCTATCTTTATGGTTTTTGGCAAACCATTGTAGATGTCTATCTCCACAAGAACCCTTCGCATCTTCCGTTGCGAGGATTTAAGTAACTTGGTGTCATGAGCAATAAAATGCCCCAGTGTTTCTCCAATAGCCCTTAAGGCTCCTTCATTCCACAAAAACAACGGGAGGCCTAGTAGGAGAACCTAGAGATGTTTGAGCTGAAACTAATCTGAATCTAGATTGAAAGTTATTCTCCAGCATTTTAACATAAGACTGCTTCCCTCGAACACCCAAAGCGAGCTCAGAAGGAGGGTAGCGTCCTCAGGGGTGTTGCAAATAATACCCAACCATCCTTTGGTCTTGTAAATAAGCTCAGGGAAGTAACCAAGGAGAGGCAACCACTGAAGTTTTATCCATTCTTCAAGAGAGCCTTTACTCAAAGATTTATAAGATACTCTGCCTACTAAAGAACAAAGAGCCATTCTGCAAGTGTCCTCTAACCCCACGTCATTTCCTAAAACCAGGCGTTTAGCCTTCTTGTTGGCTTTCCACTCCTTACGACGAAATGAGATAGACTATCCCTTAGCTTCAGAATCCCTAAGTCCCTGTGGAGCAGAAGTAAAGTCTGAAGGTCCAAACTGAACAGTAGTAGATGACTTAATACAGATATCTTCTAAGGGAGGAAGGTCATACTCAACAACAGAGGGTAAAGGAAAAACACTACTTGATGGGGTACAAGAGATAGCAGAAAAACGAGAAGGATTGATTAAATAAGGTGTTATTCCCAAGGGACCATTCTGCAGCTCGTCCACTTTGTCAAAAAGTCCCATTCACCTCTAGTTTTCCTCATCATCCAGGTTCATAAGTGTCGTGACCTTACCATCCAAAATATTAAAGAAACTGTCCATTGGGTCCACAAGATTCTTAACAATACTATCACTACAGAACCTGACAAGCCTTCAGTACAATAGGGAGAATCTGAAGTAACTGAAAACTCCTGAAACTGATCCTTTTTGTAATATATGCCAGGAGGAGTGTGCCAGAGGTACCACTCACTCAGGAACATAGAAGCTGGAAGAAAAACTCTCAGTCCAAGGATAGAATATGAAACCCAAGAGACCAGCCCGCTTAGATGTTAATACAGTAAATAGTGGTCTATCCCACCCACTTGGGAACAATGAAGTAATAAGGTAGGGAGTGAGAAGTCGAAAGCCACAAGGTCTCACAAAATAGATAATCTAGAGTGAAAGCAAGATTGAATACTAGAGGAACACTGAGTGACAAGAAAACCTATGATACGTCGATTGCTACCCCAGCTCCCTACAACAGAATCAAAGCTAAAATGAAAAGGCGGATAGAAACCAGTCATTCAGTCGGAAAAGGAAGAGGAATTGGTAAGGTTCTACAAACGGATTTGAAAACAAATCTCGCCCAATATCGTTCGGATCCATCATCGAAAATCTTATGGTTCGACCCCTACCTGGCGTGCCGATCTCCATCTTCTCCATCAAGTGGTCATGTTAGGCAAAATCATCTAGGACTTGCACTTAGATCCAACTACAATAAATAACCTATAACTTAGAGTATATCTATTTTTCTAAAGTCATCTATGTGCCTCGAACTACAATAAAAGTAAAAAAAATCATAACTTCATATATTCAATATAAATCAGAACAATTTTATAAATTTTCAAAAAGAAAAAGTTACATTTAATATAAATTAGAACACTTTTATAAAATTTCAAATAATTTATAAGATAAGCCTAATTGTTACTACATTATTTATATCATCCTATATAAATGTAAAAAAAGGGGCTATATCCCTTTCACAATGAAAAATAAAAAATGGATAATTTCCATAAACAAAACCCACCACATGTTCCATCAAACAAAAAAGAAGATAGTAGTCATTCAATCAAAATAGAACAATAAAACTAAACAAATTTATGGAGGGTGGGAAAAAATCCCTTCCTTCTTGTGTTCCTTATTAGATTAATTTCAATTGGATTTTGAACTTTGATTTTTGATAGCTCGTTTGTTCTCTTATTATGCTTTTTGTAGACATGCTAAAAATAAATTTCAATGAATTGCCCAACTACCTCTAAGATTTTATCAAAAATAGGTCTGAGTAAATTTTGAAACTTATTAGAGTTCTTGATCTAGTATCTAACCAACATTGAATCACCAAAGACTTAAAGCTTCCCCACATTCTTCTCTAAAAACACTTCAAACAATAGTTCAACACATCCCATTTAGTCAAATTATTTCTTCCCAAACCCAGTTGTTACTTAAAAGAAAATTTGTGAGTAGAAAAAAGAAACATGATATCTTTAACCTCAAAATGGCTAAGATTCCTTTTGTTTTCCAGTAAACAAAAAACACTAATATTTAGATTTATCTATTTATTTATAGCCTTCTAATATGCCTTGGATCTTTCCTGACACTAGAAATCCTTAAAGTAAAATTCAAATTATAAAAACAATTTCACGAAAGGTAAACATGATATATTCTCAGATAAAATATGACAATTTGAATTACATAAGACCTAAAAGAAGACAATGGTGGGAATTTGAAATACATAAGACCTAAAAGACAATGGTGGGAATATATCTATAGTGGGATAGCCTTGGCTCCTCCAACCACTTCTTGTAGATCTCCCCCGGAGAACATCCAATATTCTTATTGAAGATAAATCATCTTTCCAAACTTCTTGTGTAAAAAAAAATCCTATGAGAATGTGTTATAGAGTCACCTCATTTTCTTTTCATAATATGTAGGATCTTAGCCCAAATCGTGACCTTTTTATTAAATCTAAAAATCATCCCATGTAGGATATTTATTACTTAACTCCAACCATAATAAAATCTTATCCTTTATGGAAGCCTTTTGTTTCTAGTAGTTTCCCCACTCCACTATACTCTCTAGACACGTCATCTTATAGCCTAAGGATTTCGAGATCACACTAGCTCATCCTCTTGATCCCTTATCTCATTGAAAATAATAATAATATATTTATACAATAAGAATTTCAATTGTTCTACCAAGTGACCTTCGATATCTACATATTGTGCCTTTTTCCACCCTTCATTCTACAATCTACCAAGTTCAATTGAGATATCTACATATTTTGTCTTTTTCCACCCTTCGTCTTTTTTTAAAGAATTGCAACAAAATCATCAAACAATTTATGTTACCCATTATTATGAATCTAAGGGCCCCCTATCCTTATACTTTAACATTTTCCTATTGTCCTCCCCTATCCTTACACTTTAACCATTTCCTACTCTCCCGTCTACCCATTGTCCAATCAAAGGGAAGGCTAGGATTGGGGCTTTCCATATTATAAAATCATTACAAGGGATTTTATCTTGGATCAAATCTAGTGTTCAATGGATAGGGATAAATATATTATTCTTTAATAACCTATGGTCATATAAGTATTTGAGAAATAAGTATCCAAAGACTCTTTTATAACTATGGATTTACTAAAAGGATGAATATTTTTCATCCCCACCCATGGCTTTAGGCTTAGTTAATCTTTTCCATTTTAACAATGAGAGTTTTCCTCCTCTTTTTTTTTTTTTTTTTTCCTTTGTCCATTTCTAGAAATTAAAAATATATTTTTTCTAATCTTTTCTAGAATCCCAATAGGAACATAGGTAAAAGAATAATAATATACGAGAATTGCCTCAAACATTTATTTAAGTATGGTTACTCTGCTCTCAAAAGATAACCACCAAGAGAAACATTTTGTGATTCTATTTTCTACTATTTCATATAGCCAAATCCATTTTGTTGTATGGATCCTTCCATCCTCTCCTCCAACTCGTTGAAGGAGATTGTAGACTTATAAAAATTAACTTTTGTGCTTGTTGCATGCCCAAATCCCTTTAGAGCTCTTGTAATATGTTTTGCATTCTTTCCTTAGTGCCAGAGGATATATAAATATTTTTCAAGTTGACACATTCATGATAATAGAGAAAGAAGAAAAGATTAAAGGCTTCATCAATATAAGTTGCAAAACAAAAATTAAAATTGTGTAAAGAAAGATGAGTCACACCCACATCTAGTTTTCCTTATCAGAAGCCTTAGACATGTCAAGTTTTATAACCATTGATAACCTTCTCTTAGTATTAATGGAATGAATCCCTTATGAAGCTAACCCCATAACATCATGGACTCGATTATTAGCTAAGAAGCAATTCTCTTGAGAAATCATTGGAAGATGATTTAAGACTTTTAGAGATTATTTCTGCAACAATTTTTTATATAGAATTACAAAAGGATATTGGCTTGAAATATTGAAAGGAGACAGGGCCATATTTATTTTTGGATTAGAGCTAAAGAGAATCAAATTCAATTCCTATAAGAATTTCCTAAATTCTAGTTCTTCCATGACAGCCATAGTGCCATTTTTCTAGCATTTCTCAAAATCTTATAAAGACTCATGGTCCATCTATCAGAGCGTGGGGCAGCTCTCTTTGAAATGAATCTAATGATTTCCTTTCACCCTCAAGTAAACATTTTGGGAATCCTTATATTTTTTTTGGCGCACGATAAGGTAGATCACTTCACCCTTTGAAGATTGGCGTTGAATTGTAGCATAATAGAGTCCTCTAGAATAGGGTTGATATGTCTCCCTTGTTCCTTCACTATGTTAGAAAATCCCTCATCTTGTAACCAATGGGGGTTGGACTTGAAGGGACATACATATTTTCTATCATATTTAGCTCATTGAAAGAAGATTAGGGAATGATTTGATGGGCCTCCATATCTAACCCACATTCTAAGCATCTCCTCCATTTAACAAATATCCTTTTAAACAATGAATCTATCCATTATTTTTTTCTACACCTACAACCCTTGGACTCCTGTTCCTCCATGTTGGGACCATTTCAACTAGTTTAGGGCCACATAGATGTGTTTCATTTAATTTCCTCAAAACGAAAGTTGTTAGGGTATCCATCTTACTAACCTTCCCCTAGATCTCTTTGTTCCTAATAACAAAATTAAAATCACCCGCAAGAAGATTGTGGGTGCACCCAAGAAAATGTACTTGAAATAAATTTTCCCATAATTACTACTTATTTGTATATGGTCCATACATTTCAATCACTAAATTTGTTTTCCATAGTTCTAATTACTATAAATATGTCTTTATGACTGACCCTAGTATCTAAGCTCTACAACTAAAAAAAATGGTTCCAAGTGCCAAGAAAAAAACGAGGATAGGATGATGGAGCAATAAAAATAAAACAAATAAAAAAATATTAAAAAAAAGTATTTTATACATGAAAGTGGATTATACACAATACAATAGTGACACAGTTATACTTGTTTCACCTAGTGTGGGATACATCCAAGAAGAAATTTCCATGTCCTTCCTTTATTGTGTCAACAAAGGAAGATACAAACTACAACACACGGTATAACTTCCTCCTTCTTTCTCCTCCATAGGTCCTTTCTAGAATACAATATTCACCCATAACTGCGTATACAATACATTTCCCTAATAAAGAGGGTTTCCTTCTAGGAAAAAATCCCTAACATAACTTCTACTGTCATATCTACAATCTATAATGAAAAGTCCTTTTTTACTATGAAATTACAATATGCATTTACAAAGAAATTTTTTCCTTTGGAGACGCGTTGCCCCGGACCCGATGAGGTGGGTAACCCCCCCCTACACTCCACCTTGTGGAGGATTGTACATTCTTCTCATGCTCCACAACCAACAATAATATCAACTTGGAGATACTGATCTAAACAACTCCACCATTGTTATATATGCTGGACTATGATCCTTCTTGGACTGGAAAATTTATCATCTTCATCTTCAGTCTTTAATACCAGGATTGAAGTGGTAGGAACTCGGTTTTTCTCCACACGATTACTCCAGCATTGTGTATGTAGGTAGGATTGTGGCTAAAGTGTGTATCTTTTCCAACTTCAAATTTCCATCTTCCAAAGAACTTGAGATCGTATGAAATGGTGCCTAAGTTGTATATGCTTAGTATTATTGAATGGAAGGCTGATTATTTGCAAGATGAATGGAATTCTCACTATCACATTACTGACACGCTATTCTCTTGCTCCTTTCCTAATTCCTCCATAAACCTCATAGCAAATCGCATTTATTTCTTGGCCTTTGTAGCAACAACTTGTCTCTGCCTCTATTTTGAAAGTGCAACAACCTTTTGCGATTTTGAAATCCAACTTACTTGTTATTTAGACCTATAGTAAAAACATACCCTATGGTGCTCCTCTCTATCTTTATCACCTTCCATATCTGAATCAACATATCCCTATAGAACAATGTTTTGAACCTCCAAAACATATAGCAGCATGAGTAGCAATACCTCTTAAATACCTGAGAATCCATTTTACTACCTCCCAATGTTCTTTACCTAGATTGTTCATGCACATACAACTCCCACTTTGCATGTGAAATATTTCGTCTTGTGCAAACCATCACATGCATCAATATCCCAATTGTTATTGAATAAGGGACCATGTACATGTATTATATCTCCTTACGTGTCTTAGGACACATTTCCTTAATTAATTTGAAATGGTGGCCAAAGGTGTACTACTTGGTTTTCATTTGCATTCTAAACCTCTCCAATACCTTCTCTATGTACTCACCACGAGACAATGTCAATTTTCATTTATCTTGTCTCTTGTTTTCCTCATACCAAGGATTTTCTTTGCAGCACCCAAATACTTCATCGCAAATGAATTATTTAATTTCATACCAATTT
This sequence comes from Picea sitchensis, assembly GCA_010110895.2. Lineage (NCBI taxonomy): Eukaryota > Viridiplantae > Streptophyta > Pinopsida > Pinales > Pinaceae > Picea > Picea sitchensis. The sequence goes on from SNQJ01S0018213.1 coordinate 22,315, forward strand.
AATTTATTCTTGAGAACATTTGTATCTTTCATATTAGCCACTGCAACAAGCATGTCATCTACATACAATAGAAAAGATAATATAGCTTCCATTTCTAGCCTTTAAAATAAACAAAGTGATGGGAATGACATCTACTATAAACTTGTTTTGTCATAAACCTCGCATACTTCAAATGCCCCTACCCTTGGAACTTCCTTTAGGCCATACAAGCTCTTCTTCTTTGATACCAAATTCTCCCTTCCTTTGACCTCATACCTGTGTTGTGCATATAAATCTCTTCCGCCAAATCCCCGCTGGAGAAAAGTTGTTTTAACATCCAACTATTCCAGGATGAATTTTTTTAAAGAATTAAAATAGTCTAATTGAAGTCATTTTAAGCAGGAGAAAATATTTCATCAAACTCCACTACTGCTTTCTTTATGGAATCACTTCTGACAATCTGTACCGTCTTTTGCCTCCATGTTCTTCCTTCAACTTGTAAACCTATATATTCTACAATGCTCTTTTCTTTCGAGAATGAGTCGACAATAAAATAATACAATGAAGGAGAGTAGTTCGAGGGTCTACTTAACACAGTAGATCTTCTAACAACACTTGAAGGAGTTTGAAATTTTATATTCTCCAAGTCAATAATACATTTTGATTTTCTGCAGGTACCTTTGGAGTTTATTTTTGAGTGATCTCGGCAAGCAGCGTATTACGGTTTTCTTTTCTTTAATCTTTCCACAAATGATCTTTGTACGGCCTTCTCGTGAATATGAAATCCTGAAATCCCTAATTTTGTGATTTTCCTACATAATCCCATAGCGATAACCAAAATCATTAAAAACCGTATCCAATAAAAGTACACTTCTTGAATTTTGCCTCAAGCTTTATTCTGTTTTTCTTGTATCCAATATGGACAAATGCTTCACAAGCGAGAAAATCTTCAAGAATGATTTACCTTTTTTGTATCCATGCCTCCTTTGAATACCATCCAAAAGAGCTTGAAGATCATCTATTTATTAAGTAAACAACAATATCTACAACATCGCCCAAAACTGTAAGGGAAAACAAACATGCAATATCATACTCCTTACACATCCATTTTCATGATTGTCATTTTCATCGCTTTTGCACACCATTTTCTTGTGGTGTTCTTTAGGCTATCTTCTCTCTATGAAACCCATGGTATGAACAATAATCATCACAAAATCCTTTTTGCAATATTCACCTCTATTATTTGATTTGAGACACTTCAATTTTTTTTTCTTGTCTCATTCTCAAACCAAGCTTTCCATTTCTTAAAAGTATAAAACATGGATTTTTGTGAATCACGATATTGAAGTTTTTTGTTGCATCATCAACAAAAGTAAAATAATAACGAGAGACTTTTAAGGATACAGGTTGGTCCCCAGCATGCAATATGCACAAGCTCTAACCTTTCATGCTTCTTTTATCTTCAGGCCTAAATCTAACTCTTATGTTTTCCACAACCTGATGCTCTGAGAAATCCAAATCAATTTGTTTGAAATCACGGAAAAAAATTCTTTTTTTTAAGTATTTTCATCCTCTTCTCACTCATGTATCTAAGCCTATGATGCTTACAGTGTTGTATCCACTCTTGTAAAAACTAAGGATATAGAAGAAATTGATGTGCCGATGCATAAATACAATGTCTACCTTCTCCTTTGTTATCTGATGATCATCTGGTGACCTTCCACCTTATCTATAAATATGGATATACCAACTTCACTTTCCAACCGCCCTATTGAAATTAGATTTTCCTTAGATGCGGAACATGTCTTTACCTGTTGAAATTAGATTTTTCCTTAGATATGGAACATGTCTTACCTCTTTCAACAACCATTGGTTTCCATTCCTTTGCTTTATTTTTACCTTTCCCATTCCAACAATTTTTCATGGTGCATCATCACCCAAATGAACCTGCCAAAAATCCCCTTGAACATAATCTAGAAAATATTTCCTATGGGGTGTGGCATGAAATAAATCCCCTGAATATACTACCCAAGACTCGGAAATATTATCTACAGAAAGAATCAAATCATCTTGTAACACATCACCTGTTACATTTTCTTCCCGATTTTTCTCCTGCTGTCCATCTCTTTATTTCTTTGGAGATCTCTAGTCTTTCTTCAGATATCCTTTCTTCCCACAATTCCAGCACTCTATCTTTCCAAGTCTGGATTTTGATCTTCCAATCCTAGAATTCCCATGGTTTCCTGAGCCCTTTCCTCTATTCTTTTGTCTTCCCCTGTTCTCCATGTTTAAAGCATTACTTGATGTCTCACATATGATTTCTCGTCGCATTTCCTCACCAAGGATAACACCAACAACATCATCAAATTTTAAAGTGTTTGAACCAAAGACAGAGTTACTTACATCCATGACCAAGCCGTTCCAGCTTTCTGGCAATGAGCATAATATTAAAAGAGCCCTGACCTCATCATCAAAGTCCACTTTTAAAGAACTTAGTTGATTAATAACCGTATTAAATTCATTTAAATGAACTGCAACAGACCCACCTTCTGACATATTCATATTAAATAATATCTTCATTATAAATACCTTATTGGGCATCGAGGGTTTTCATACAGTTTAGCCAATGCATCCATCACCTCCTCTATTGTCTTTTCTTTCGAAATATTGAAATCCATCGACATTGTCAGGCTCAGTCGTATTGTTCCTAGAGCCTTTCTGTCAAGAATATCCCATTCTTCATCCTTCATGGTCGTCGGATTATTTTTTATTCCACCCAATGGTAGGAATATAGATCCTTTTGATATAAATTATCTTCCATATGCATCTTCCATAACTGGTATTTTTGGCCGTTAAATTTCTTGATCCTGAACTTTCCATCTTCCACCATTTCTCCCACTCGAACCAGGAACCCTATTTTCTTGCGATTTATCTTTCACTCTGATACCAGTTGTTAGAAAAAAACAGGATAGCGAATTAATAAAATAAAACACAAAAGATACACAATACAATAGAGACACATATATACGTGGTTTACTCGGTGTGGTCTATGTCCACCAGAGAAATTGGCAGGTCCTTCCTTTATTATTATCCAGCAAATGAAGGTATACAACCTACAACACACCCGATGTAACTTCCTCTTTTTTATCTCACGGTATCCTCTCTCATAATACAATATTCACCATAACACATAGCCGTAATACATTTCCCTCATAAAAGAGGGTTTCCTTCTAGGGAAAAAAACTCTAGCATAAATTCTACCGTCAGATTTGTGACCTTATAATGAACGGTCAAGATTTACTATGAAATTACATTATACATTTACAAGGCAATTTTTCCTTTGGGGGAAAACCCTTGCTTGACCCTAGACCCCACAGGGGGGTAACCCCCCCTGCACTACCCTACGTGGAGGAGTGTACATTCTTCTGGGGTGTAAAGTCTTCATGGGGTATAAATATGGTTGAAAACAAAGACCTCTAAATTAGGAAGATAATCAGGCTCCACAACCAACACCAAGTTGTTATGAGCCCTCCTAATCTACCTACAACATTAGAGGACAAAAAATGCATCCCTTTAGAATGGTTGGCAATGCCTTTTTATCTTTTCCCCCCTACACCATAGTTTCTTGGATCAAAATAATGTTCAATTTGTGGACCTTCACCAACCTGTCAAGGGAATTTTTTCTTGTGAGGTGCCCCGAACCATATTATGTTGCAAGACATTATTATCATGGTTTAACCCTATGAGGAGATGACCCCACTCAAAGGGATTTTGAAATAATATTCTTGTTACCTTTGAGGACATCTCTTTTCTCTTTTTATGGAGCTATAGATAAAACGTATTTCCTTCTCGGGGTAGCAGTACTTAGTGATTCAATAGAATTGAATCCTATAACTCTTTATATGCCCCCTTCTACCTTGAACTATTTGCAGGATCTTAACTGATATAATTTTTTGGGAGGATTGTTTCCTCTAGGCATCCTTGAGCCTTGAAGGAGAGAGTTTGAGGGAGCTTCCAAGAGTCCTTTGTTTTAGATAGAGGGTAAAGGGGGAGGGGACATAATGGAGGGGATTGAAGGATTATGAAAGGTTTTGGAGAAGGTTTTGAATTGTGAGTAGTAGGGACCTTCAAAATCCCTAGAACAAACCCATTTAATAATGAAGATAAAATATTATCAATCTAAAAATTAGAAATAGGGTTATTTGGAGAGTACAGAACATACTTATCCAAAGGATCAATAGGCTAACCTCCCTCTACCTCTTATGCACCTAGAATCCATTATCTATATCCCTTATCATACTAATAGAAATGGTGAGTGGCTCCATTTGATTATCTGATAAGGAATTTATTTTGAGAGATTTTATTTAAGAAACATCGATGGATCTAGCTAGGTTTTCATTTAATTAGACATAAGGGAACTTTGTTTTGGCTTCTAAACCACATTGTGGTTTGTCAATTTTCTCTAGGTCATAGACAGATCAAAAGTTTTGGTAGGAAAAGAGACATCTTACCTAATGTGGGTATGAAACCCCTTCTCAGATTTCCTTCCCAGTGGAAAATCAAACTTCAAATAACCATAAGTATGGAAAAGTGAAAATATAAAGGGAATATTAACATAGTCAATAATCTAACTTAATTTTATTTTCCCAATTCTATTGCGAAGTTGTCCAAAATCCCTTCTAGAAAGTCAATCTCAACACAAATAAGAGCCACCAATTTCAAATTCCTTTGATATGATATCTCATTATAACATATGAATCTATTGATTGCCTTGAGGGTTTGAGTGTTCCACAACTCCAACAACAGAGCTAGGATATTTTAACCTATAGTGGTTGGACTGTAGATATTTCCCTTTTGGGATAAAACCTTAAGGACCATGGCTTTAAAGATAGGATGAGATTTATCTGAAGCCATTTCCCTTATCCAATAAAAAATACATCTTCAATTTTTTAAATAGGAATGCAAGCCAACCTCTAAGAAGAATATAAAACTTTAGGGTGTATCCTAAAATGGATATCCACTTCTCACTCATCCATGATAAGAGATCCCATTCAATTGTTGCACAAGCATAAAACTTACAAACAAATTCCTAATTTTGAAAATACAAGATTCGGGACATTAAAATGTCTTCGCGTAGTACCATTTTCACCTTTTGGACCTTTAGTTTGACACATTTCTTGGGTCTCTTATGACTGGAAATACCCTTCTTCCTTTGCTCATTATTTTCCCCAAAAGACTTCTCTACATCACCCCACTCACTCACCACATGGAATATCACTCTAGGAAAATATTCAATTACCAGGTCTAAAGATGGAGGATTTATAGAAGGTTGAGAAATTCAAGAACCAAATATAATATAGATCAAAGGAGGTGATTCATCTACATATAAGGAAATGCCAAAATCCTTTACTTGATCCATAGAGGAGGGCGTATAGAAGGTGGATGGTGTGGAATTAATGTCACCTTATATTTAGTGAGTTCCAGTTTGATCCACCCCACCCAAATACTGATGTACGGATATACAAAAACTGGAGATAGTACCATGGCACAATTTCTAACGTCCTCTGACATTAGAGAGGGTGGGACCTTCCAAAATTTATGTTTCCCTATAGTTTGATTTCAAATGTTCTTGATGACTTGTTATAGGTCCTTAGTGGGCCAACTTGAATGAAATATCTAGGATCTAGGCTCCACCAAATGAGAGTCCTTGTATTGATCCTAATATGGAAAACAAAATTTCCTCGTTCCTTAACCCCACCCCATATAATCCAAGAGATGAACTAGACTTTTCAATCCCTAGATTTATATATTTCTAAGATGAGGAAGGATCCAACACTATATGTCACTTAATGCTAATGAAATACTCTTATGTGTATAATATGGCATTTCTTCCCATGCCATCGAAAGGATCTTGAGAGTTTCAATATTCTCTTTGGACACCATTCACTCATCAATCCCCAGTTCAAAAAATCAATGAATCATATTCATCAAATCCATCCATCTCCTCAATATAAAAAGGTCACTAACTACAATAAATAACATGTGACTTGGGGTATATCTATTTTTYTAAATTGATCTAAGTGCACTTGCATATGGTCCCAATTGTGATAAATAACCTATGACTTGGAGGATATCATGGGGGCTTCACTCAATGAACCAATGAAATAACATGTTCATTTGTGGGATATTAAAGAATAACCATAATTTCACTAGATATTGAAAAGTACCTCCCAAAATCCTTTTGTTGAACCCCCCTCCCAATACATCTATTCAATTAAAAAAAACCCTATTTTTACTAGATATCGTAGATATCCATTTTCTTCATGGAAGTTTTAGTAGCCTATTTTAATTTCTATCCCTAATAATTAGACAAGAAAATAATCTTATAAGCTCACAAATCATAAAAATAACTCAAAAATAAATAAATAGGGGCATGAACATCCCAACATTAGTAGGGCTTCACCTTGATGACCAATATCGTATCATGTTCATTCATAAAGGGGGTTTTAAAATTGTGAAAAATATAATCCATATATTGTAGGTATTGGGGGGGATGTGGAGTGTTATCCCCAACTCCTAGGGACAACTAAGGATATGATGTCTCGAGACCCTCATATTGTAGACATGGAGTACCGAGAGATAACTTAACAAGCAGTGTCCACTTGTACACAAAGAGAACCACCTCGTCACCACACCTCCAAGTTCATCACAACGATATCCACCACATCAGTTGGCTTCCAAAAGACATTGGTTATTTCTCCATGAGGTACAAGACATGTATTATGGTGAGTGTCATTTCAATTTTGAGGAATTTGAGTTTGTTTCATCTATTACTACTTTTGATTGCGTAACATTTGCTTGGACATTATGCTCTTTGCCTTGTTCTACTTTGGTGGTTAACATTGCGCCCTAGAAAGTGGGTCACCCTTATGGATAGGTTTGCTACTAGGAGGTCCTTTGAATGAGTCATCATACCATTCCATACCATACTTGTCACTTTCCACACTTGATCCCCTCATCTCCTTGTCTTTTGGGATTTTCAGGTGTACTGACCCAAAAAGGGATTGTCCCTCATTTCATGGGAAGAAGGAGTTGAAGGCCCAGAGGCTTGTAGATGGAAAAAGATAAAATCCAATCAATAACCTTTTAGATGCTTTCCCAGGGATCCCAAGGAAATTAAATGTCTCTCATAAGAAACTGATGGGACCCGTAAAAAATAACTAATACAAAATGCCAACCAAGGTGGAGCATGTGTGGGCATTGTTTTTAATGCTTAGGTAGAAGCCCCACACATTTTTTCAACTTGGGGGATAATAATGTGACCAGGGTATAGTAAAGGTGGGCATACTTTTTCATTCTTATCTATAATCCCCACCTTGGCTTGAACCTGGAAACATATTGAAATAATAAAAGGAAATAAATGGGCTTGGTAAAAGGTTGCATTGAAAATGAAGGTGCAACACACCATCTACAAAGGCACCCATAGATGAGACATTACAACCCCTTGTATGTCATGAACCCCATGCCCAAAGGTTTTTTTTCCAATCCATGACACCTCATCCACATGACTCGGAAGGAGGTCCCCTCAGGAATCACCCCTAAACTAGAGGTACGATTAACCCAATAGGTTGTTTTTTCAACACTCCCATACCTAAACTTGGAAAATTACATAGGGTCTTTGAGTATTGGTTTATTTTGATGAGGTGGTTTGGATGTACATGCTTATATGGCTATTTTATTGATTTGATTTATTCATCATGATGCATTTGACTAGAGATCCTTGGAGGGCGTATCCATTTGTCTTTGTAGGACCTAGCTGGTGGACAATTTTGGGAGAACAAGACTAGCTTGGGCTTCCATGGGGATTTAAGCCCACAAGTTGGATGCCAAGGGCCCACAGTCCAGATGATGATGACATGCCTTTGGAGGACTATAGGAAACCTTGTAGGATCTTTCCCATCCCCTACATGCCAAACGACTTGCTTGAATGGGGAAAAATGACACCTTTTTGGGGCTTGACGTCATCTAGGGCTAGGTTTTGGTGGTGGTGATGGACACTTGGAACGTTTTGAAGGAAGAGACCTATGGATAGAGGAATAAATGTCTTGGTTGAGGACTATTGGCCTTTGGAGGCCTAACCTTTCCTTCTCCAACTCAACGAATAGACCAAAAATGCCAAATGTTGCCCAAAAAGAAGGTGACATCATGTTTTTAGGGTTTCTTTTATGTGCAAAGTATGAATTAAATAATATTATTTTTGTAAAGGGGAAAGATAAGGGTTGTTGACCCCTTGTCTTTTTTTTTACCTGGAGTTTTGTGGACAAACTATGTTTAGAGGATTTGTATAAATAGAGATCAACTCTATTTCATTTTTCATCATAGCTCTCCCATTGTGAGAAGACCAATCACTGAAATTTTTCTCCCATTGTGAGAAGACCAATCACTGAAATTTTCTCTATACTTGAGAATTTTGGTATCTCTCTCCCTTGAAAATGATTTTAGTGTATATATTGATGCAATGGATGAGGCTAAGTGGTGCCTACCCTTGGAGGCTTTTACTCTTCTCGCTGATGGTAATTGTCAGTGGAACCTGTGGTTTGATCTCTTGCTCTTGGTGGCCATGTAAGGAAAATATGCATTTCATATTTATTTCTTCTTGTTATTATTATTGTTGGTTGAAACCCTAGAGGAGTATGTTTCATAATAACTATCGACAAGCTTCATCTCATTTGCTAAGTTTATAAGTCATTTTTTGCAAGGGTTTCTAGAATAAGTATGAGTGTCTACACCTCCTAGTTTCACCCTAGTTTGATTGGCATGCCCTGTGGGAGTAAGAGGATTTACACCCCTAGGGATTTACCCCTAGTTTGATTGGCATGCCCTAGGGAGTAAGAGGATTTAAACCCCTAGGGATTTTGTTGGTCTAACTTGTTACTTAAATAATCCATTCACTAATATTTTAAAATGCAATAATATGATCTTTTGCATTGGAGAGATGAATTGTTTTCCTTGGTAAACGTGTTTTGGTGAGATATCAATCTTGCTCAAGTTGGAATCTTTTGTGGATGCCTTGAGGTTGCTAACCCCTCTAGGGCGTTATATTTATCTTGATATTCTTGGAGATATAACAAATTAAAAGCTACATCAATTAGGGATGCAAAAAACCATCTAATTTTCTTGATTTTAACTTGCAATTTGACCTTGGAAATTTGCTAGTGAGCCATTGTTATTATTCTACTGCTAATTGGTGAACTTTTGGTTGGATTACTTGCTCTTTTTTGTGTTTAAAAGTTTCTGTTGTAGAAAATCACTGCTACAACCACTTGGATTTCACAAATATACTCCGAAAATTACCATTACAACCATCTAAATACCACTAAAGTTGTGTTGAAGTGTTGAGTAGTTATCTACATGTTTTATGCTTCATAACTCAACTAAACTTTGATGATTTAGGTGGTTAATTCTATGTTAGTTACGTGATTTAATTGATAATATATATTTTTATTGATTTATGAAATTAGGGAGAAAAATATTAACTTCCTTTTCCACCTAACATATACTTCGTACAATTTCTTTTCCTTATGTCTCGAGCAGGTACAAACACTCTCAGCAGGTACCCAAGAAATTGGAAACCTTAAACCTCTCCCAAGACTCATCCTCAATATTTATTCCATCTATTAACTTGACTTATAGGGGATTTCATTTCATTATCCCAATTTTCGTCTCATTTCCCCCTAGGGTCACTCGGGATTCCCCCCTTGTTGTAATTTTCATCATCACTAAAGTGACTGGAATATCTATCTAAGGTGACAGTGGGTAGGTTTTATCTTAATTATCACCATATATTGGTTTGGGTCAGGATTTTCCCAACCTAAAACTTGTGCGATAACATTTTGGCGTCGTAACCGGGGAGGATTTTGAATCCTTTTCCGAACCCTAACGACACTTTGGAAATATATCATCCCAAAGCCTTTACCCCTAGTTTTCATGGCGACTCTTCTTGAAGAACATTCCCCTTCCACCTTTTATGACATTTTCTTGAAGCTTATTTGGCGACTCCACATTCCTAGAATCTGTCTTCCATTAAGACTTTCCCCCCAGGGAGATTCAAACCTTCTAAGGTATACCGAAGAAGGCCTCCTCTTAAGTCTCTTGTTGTGAAAACCCTTTTCCAAGGTGCCCTTCCCCTTGTTCCAATGGCTCACCCTTGGGTAAAATATTTCTACAATCCTATGAACATGGACACCATCCTCGGATATCCCAATACCATGTCAAAAGAGTCTCATAAATGGTTACCTAAGTTTCGAGGAAATAATGTGATCACAACGGACGATCATCTCTATGCCATAGGTAGAGACATGAAAAATGAAAAAGTGGAACATGAAGATGTAGCAATGAATCTACTAGCCTCATCATTTACTGAAGACGCTTAGAGATGGTTCAGAGGCTTACCTGACAATCACATAGAATCTTATGAGGAATTTTCAAATCTATTCAAGAACATATGGAAAACTAATCAATACTATGGGATGCATGTAGTTCAGTTCAATCAGATAAAAAATAAGGAGAATGAGAGACTGAGTGAATTTGACAACATGTTTGATAGACTGTATTGTCAAATCCCAACATATTTTCACCCCACAACTGCAGTTTTTTGTCTCATATATATGAATGCATTTGATAGACAGTTTTGTTTCATTCTAAAGGACAAGAATCCCACCACCTTGGTACAAGACAAAGTGTACAGCGCAAAGATTGAAGAAAATATCCTTGACTCGAAGGTTGATCCTTTTTAGTATCCTCGTGTCAAGACAGAAGCAAAGACTATGGTTTCTAGTAGAAGTGCTTCTGAACCAATTTCCATTTTGACTCAGAAGATAGATTAGATGAGTACTCAATTCGTCTAGGTTCATAATCAGATCATGGGCACATTAACCAGTGTGGAAATAAACCAATATTCCCCCAAACCTCGGTTTTCTAGACAAAAGAGAGATGTCGCAGGTTGGAAACCAATGCCTCAACAAGAGGCAAAGGCCCATGACACTTTGAACCCAGTTGGAATGATTAACACAGAGCCTACACCATGGTGTTGTTCATACTAAGAACCTCACTGAGAGAATGAGTGCTCCCGACAAGACGAAGATTCTCCCAATAGCATGAAATCCATGGATATGATCTATAACTTCCAAGAGAAAGAGGTCACACAGGAACAAATTGACAAAGCCTAAAGATAGGGGGGAAGATAAGACTCCAGGTTTTAAATCAGTTGACAAACTATCAGAAGAAGGAACTAAGGAAGAGGGAATATTTGGCTTACACTAAAAGAAACAAAGCTTCAACCCCTCCATCACGAACTACCACTCCTCCTCCATCTACAGAGAAGTTGGTCCCACCACTTCCACCTTCAATACATGAGTTGATTCCAAAACCAACTCCAACCGAAGATGAGATTGAGTTGAACATAGATGTTGCAACCATGTTTGGGAAGATGAATATGACAGTCCATGTGACAGAAATGTGCAAAATCCATTCTATAAGGAGGGAAGTCTTGAAGTTATTACAGGTACCGACCAAGAAGGAGGAACCTCCAATCATTTTTAACACCATGTATCTTGATTGGAAAAGGGACAACAACCCTCCTTTCTATCTCTCCTTGGGAGTGAATGGCCTCCACCTAAACAATTGTATGTTGGATTCTAGGGCCTCAACAAATGTAATGTCTTTGAAAGTAATGGAAAAAATTGGCTTGAAGATGACCTGACCTTATGGAAATGTTTGTGGCATTGACTCTAAGAGGGTCAAGGTTTATGGACTATGTGAGAACGTTGAGTTATTCTTGATTGATTTTCTGCATATCAACCTCCTTGTGAACATAGTAGTAATTGATGTCTCGGACGCTTGGGGAATGCTCTTGTTGAGGAGTTGGTTTGTTTCTCTTGGGGGTTTTCTCAGCATGGATCTCACCCATGTGTACATTCCCATGGGGGGTGACACCTTTGAGGTGTTATATAGTCAAGAGTGAGCCGAAAAGTATGTGACGGATCCCAACGACCCTGATTTTACAAGTGAATATGAGTTTGATGAGGTTTCGGACACCATTGAGTATGTCCACAGAATTTACCTTTCATGCAAGAGGAATCCATAGACATGCTACTCCCAAGGAGAGATGAATACAAAGAAATATTTCACATTTCCAAGGGAAAGAGCCAGGGTCCATCCAGATATTAAAGAAAGAAGATAATAAAGACAAAGAATATGAAGAAGCCATCAACAATGCAGTCAACGCAGGACCTCCTTCCTATCCTTACATTGAGAATATACCTTACATCAACTACAGTGAAGGAATCCTTGCATTCATGTGCGACAAGAATAAGGGCAAGCCTAAATACGACCAGAAGGATGGCATCTTGTCCCTTACATTGTCAATAAGAAGTCTGAAAAAGATAAGTATTATTTGACATCTTTGGACGGGAGAAAGATGCCCTTACCAATGGATGGGTCTCTTCTTCGACCCTACATTCAGAGCACGTGACGTCTTCTGGGCCCAGGCCCAAGGTAAGTAGGTAGGTCATTTGATTTCCAGCATTTTCATCTTGATTGTTCATGGTAGTTTAGTTGCATTTAATATTTCATTTTTCTCTACTTACATATTCATTTCATGTTTAGTTTAGAATTTTTTGAAAAAAATGCTAATTTTTTTTTTTTAGAATTAGCTTTCATTTTTGGTTTTGATGTATATGGACGAAGGGTGATATAACCACCCTAGATTTTATAGTGTCATGTTTCATTGTAGGCATAGTTCCACCAGGAGAAGTTGTGGTTCTCATGCACTCTATGATGAGTACATGTACCCAAGTAGGAGTCAGATGTTATCCCCAACTCCTAGGGATAACTAAGGTGATGATGTCTTGAGGCCCTTAGGTTGTAGACATGGATTACTGAGAGATATCTCGACCAACAATGCCCACTTGCACACACATAGACCCACCTCGTCACCACACCTCTAGGTTCATCATGATGGTATCCACCACATTGGGTCTTTCTCCATGAGGTACAAGCCATGTATTATGGTGAGTGTCATTTCAATATTTGAGGCATTTGAGTTTTTTCATCTATTATTGCTTTTGATTATGTAACATTTGCTTGGACATAATGCTCTTTTCCCTATTTTACTTTGGTGTTTGACATTGCGCCCTAGAAAGTGGGTCATCCTTAGGGATAGGTTTGCTACTGGGAATTCCTATGAATGAGTCATCGTTCCATTCCCTGCCATACTTTTCACTTTCCACACTTCATCCCCTCATCTCCTTGTCTTTTTGGATTTTCGGGTGTACCGAACAAAGAAGTGGTTGTCCCTCTTTTCATGGAAAGAAGGGGTTGAAGGCCTAGAGGCTTGTAGCTGGAAAAAGATAAAATCAAATCACTAACCTTCTAGATGCCCACCCAGGGATCCTGACGACAATGAAATGTATCTCATAAGAAACTAATGGGACCTGTAAAAAAATAACTAATACAAAATTTCAACAAGGTGGAGCATGTGTGGGCACTATTTTTAATTCTTAGGTAGAATCCCCACACATGTTTTCAACTTGGGGAAGCATAATGTGACCAGGGTAGAGTCGAGGTGGGCACAATTTTTCATTCTTAGGTACAAGCCCCACCTTGGCTTCAACCTGGAAACATCTTGAAAGAATAAAAGGCAATAAATGGGCTTGGAATTGGGCTCGGAAATAGGTTGCATTGAAAATAAAGGTACAACACACCCTCTACAAAGGCACCCGTAGATGAGACACTACAACCCCTTGTATTTCATGAAACCCATGCCCAAAGGTTTTTTTCCCCATCCATGACACCACATACACATGACTTAGAACCAGGTCCCCTTGGGAAACACCCCTAAACTTGAGGTATGATTCACCCAATAGGTTGTTTTGTCAACCCTCCCATACCTAAACTTGGCAAATTGCATAGGATTTTTTAGCATTGTTTTATTTTGATGACGTGGTTTGGATGTACATGCTTAGATGGCTATTTTATTGATTTGATTTACTCATAATGATGCATTTGACTTGAGATCCTTGGAGGGCGTATCCATTTGTGTTTGCAAGACCTAGATGGTGGACAGTTTTGGGAGAACAAGCCTAGTTTGGGCTTCCATGGGGCTTGAATCCCACAGGTTGGATGCCAAGGGCCCACACTCCAGATGATAATGAAATACCTTTGGAGGACTAGAGAACACCTTGGAGGATCTTTCCCGCCCCCTACATTCCAAACTACTTGCTTGAATGGGGAAAAACGTCACCTCTTTGGGGCTTGATGTCACCTAGGGCTAGGTTTGGTGGTGATGATGGACACTTGGCACGTTTTGAAGGAAGAGTCCCATGAATCAAGGAAGAAAATTCTTGGTTGAGGACTACTGGCCTTTGTAGGCCTATCCTTTCCTTATCCAACTCAACGACTTGACCAAAAGTGCCAAATGTTACCCAAAAAGAGGATGACGTCATGTTTCTTTAATGTGCAAAGTATGAATTAAATAATATTATTTTTGTAAAGGGAAAAGATGAGGGTTCTTGACCCCTTGTCTTGTGTTTTACCCTATGTTTTTAGTAAAAAATGTTCTTAGAGGATTTGTATAAATAGAGATCAACTCTATTTCATTTTTCCATAGTGAGAAGACTAGTGGCTGAAATTTTTGCTATACTTGAGCATTTTTTGTATCTCTCTCTCTTGCAAATGATTTTTGGTGTATCTCTTAATGAATGGATGAGGATAATTTGTGCGCACCTCTTGGAGGCTTCTTTACTTGCTCTTGGATGGTAATTTCTTGGCAAACTAGGGTTTGATCTCTCTTTCTCTTGGTATTGGTAAGGAAAATCTGCATTTGTTAGTTATTTCTTGCTTGTTCTTGGTTATTGTTGGTTAAAACCCTAGGAGGAGTATGTTTCATACACCCTCCATCAAGCTTCAACTCATTTGCTAAGTTTATAAGTCATTTTTTTGCAAAGGGTTTCTAGGAGAAGTACGAGTATGTACACCCTCCTAGTTTCGCCCTAGTTTGATTGGCATGCCCTAGGGAGTAAGAGGATTTACACCCCTAGGGATTTTTTGGTCTAAATTTTTACTTAAAGACTCCATTCACCCATATTTTAAAAGGCACTAATCTGATTTTTTTCATTGGAGAAAAAAATCGTTTGCCTTGATAAACGTGTTTTGGTGAGATATCAATCTTGTTCAAGTTGGAATCATTTTTGGATGCCTTGAGGTTGCTAACCCTTTTAGGGAATCTCATTTCTCTTGATCTTCTTGGAGATATAACAACTTAAAACATACATCCATTAGGGATGCATCAAACCATCTACTTTTCTTGATTTTAACTTGCAAATTGACCATGGAAATTTGCTAGTAAGCCATTGTTATTACTCTACTGCTAATTGGTGAACTTTTGGTTGGATTCCTTGCTCTTTTTCGTGGTTAAAAGTTGATGTTGTATAAAATCACTGCTACAGACACTTGCCTGTCATAAATATACTTTGAAAACTTACCATTACAACCATATAAATACCACTAAAGTTGTGCTAAAGTGTTGAGTACTTATCTTGATGTTTTATGTTTCATTACTCAACTAAACTTTGATATTTTAGGTGGTTAATTTTGCGGTAGTTACTTGATTTCATTGTTGATATGTATTTTTGTTGAATGTTGCAATTAGGAACAACAAGCTTAACTTGTTGTTCCACCTAACATATAATCCGTACAATCGGTTTTCCTTGTGTCTTGGGTAGGTACAAACACTCTCAACAGGTACCCAAGGACTTGCAAACCTTAAACCACTCTCGAGACTCATCATAAAGATTTCTTCCATATAGAAACTTGACTTATAGGGGATTTAATTTCATCATCTCACTTTTCGTCTCATTTCCCCTAGGGGCACCCGAGATTTCCCCCTTGTGGTGATTTTCATCATCACTAAAGTGATGGGAATATCTATCTAAGGTGACAGTGTGTATGTGTTGTCTTACTTGTCGTCATATTGTGGTTTGGATCGGGCTTTTCCCAACCTACAACTTGTGTGATAACATGGAGTATGGGGGTTTTATAGGTATTGGGGGGTATAAAAAGGGGTATCTGCTAAAAATAGGGGATACATAGTAAAAACAAGGTTTCTTTATTGGAAAGATGTATTGGGAGGGGGGTTAAAAAATAGGATTATGGGAGGTATTTATCAATATCTAGTAAAATTAGAGGTATTCTTTAATATCCCATGAACATACATTCTATGTCATAGGTTCATTGAGTGGAGACCTTGTACCCAACATAAGGATATGCCACAATAGTGAGATAGCCCTGGGTTGAAGGGATTTATGAAATACTACTTCCACCCCTCTCTTTAGTCTAATACATGGTTATGCATTTGATCAAGAAGAGGTTTATGTATATGGATATCTATTTGTAGACCTATAAAAGAGAGCTTCCTTAAGTTATAACTTTTCATCATTAAATATCTGATCTCATGGACATTTTAAGAAACAATATATATCTATCAAGATTGTCTTTGTAGTAATCTCTGGGAAAGTGATATACCTGATAACCCATTCTTGTTTTCTTATCATTCAAACTCAAAGGCACTCTCATTGGGAGATATGTGAGAAATTGCAATCCTAGGGACCAATTTGACCTAGTGGCATTCTTCCTCGTCATTGTAAAACCTAGAAACCCTTGTTCTCCCAATCAAAATCACCCACTCAAAAAGAGCCCCGGTGTAACACGCCCGTACCCTAAGTACCTTTCTAGGGATGGGGCATAAAAAAAATTCTTACTCAAATCATCTTGAATCATCTCTTCGAGACGATTCATCATCTTCTACTCGCCCATATCTTTCTAATGATTGTTATCAGGATCTAATCTGACCTTTGGTTTACAAGTTATTCATTCTTGAAGTCCTTCGAGCATTCGTTGGTTGAGGGCCACGTTGCGCCCACGTGGATCCATCTCATTCGTACCATTTCTAGGTTCCTACCTCTCGTAAGGAAGGTCCATCCACCGTCCAAACCAACGATGAGACTTAATCCTCATCTAACACATAGCTAGAGGATAATTTTGGCATTTGACACTTAGGCACTGAACGCCCCTTTTATTTTCTGCACGCATGTCTTCCGAAGTCCCAAATTCCCGGAGGATCTCGAAATATCACCACGTGACTCCGACCTTTGGGACTTTCACCCTTCCCACGATGTTGCATCCCAAACTCTTGGAGTCTGAAAGTACCGAACTTCTAAAGAGTCCACTCTTGCATGA
>SNQJ01S0018213.1:50882-87387 GCA_010110895.2 Picea sitchensis
TCCCATATATAATAAAACATTTCTCCCACATATATATTGGAGTGCTCCTCACTTTAAATATTTTAAAATTTTATAAATAAATTTAAATAAATATAAATATTATTTTAATGGTTATGATTTTGACAACATGGTGCACTTATGCACATAAAGATACTTACTTGCATAAACAAGTTTTCATGACTTTCTTTTGACAACATAGTTTAATTAATCTTTCTTTCGACAACATAGTTTAATTAATCTTAAGAGTACAATCCAATTCCACCCCTTCCTTCGCAATTATTAGACCCTAATTAAAAAATCTGGTTTCATGACAGAATATTATATTACATTTAAAAATATATCTCAATGCAACTAGTCAATAATTATTCTAACTTTTTTATAATTATCCATGAAAAACTATAAATTAATTTTACAAATGTACATAAATTTCAATAAATAATTTTAATAATAATTTTCACATATAAATTTTAAAAATATAATAAATTTTATATTAAATATATATATATATATTAAACTATTTTAAATATATATATATATATATATATATATATATATATATATATATTAAAATAAAATAATATTATCTATTTTAATAAATTATTATGATGATAATAATGATTATTAAAGTCTATTGAAACTAAATAGTTTATCTAATCTTAAGAAAGGTAAGAAATTATTTAGATATTTTTAAAAACTTATTTTTGTGTTAAAAAAATATTGAGAAAAGCCTTCTAAGATCACCATAGTTTTGATGACTTAGAAGGTTAGGAAGGTTAGTATTGTTATAGATATTTTGAATTGTAATCTAATGTGGGTATATGTAGGGTACTCTAGGAAATATCTATAACAATACTAACCTATAACAACCAAGCCCAACCACTAGAGGAAAGCCTGAACTAGAGGAAACAACTTGAACCTGCAAGAAAACCCATCAAATCCAGACTACTACAAACAAGAAAAAACTTGAACCTGCAAGAAAACCCATCACATCCAGACTACTACAAACAAGAAAAATGGTCTCCAAGGACTACAGCAACATCAACCAAACAAACTGAAAACACTTCCATATAAGGCTTCATGAATTGTATACAATTAATCATTAATATTGTTGGAAAGTAAGAGTTCTTCCAAATTTGGTGGAACTTTGTATTTTTAAAAATGCAAAGTAAATTAAATTTGTAATCATATTTTTTTTATGATTTCTAAATTTGATAATAAAAAAATTAATTGCTCTTCAAATGTGATAATGAATGAAATTGCTCTTAAAATTAGATAATGAAAAAGTTTTTTTTTTTAATTTATTTAAAAATAAACAAAATCTTAAAAAAAAAACATCATTTTCAAAAACTAAAGCATAATATTTTTTTATCAATTTTATAATTAAAAAAAGTCGTTTTATACAAAATTAACTTCATCTCATTACGTTAATTTTGTTTTGGGTGCTTTTATAGTTAATTCTATTAGACACAAAGATAACTTTTGATAAATGCGCATCCATTCGTTTTCCAATCCGCGCTTCTATTGTTACTTTTCTTATAAATATGGCAAGAGTTTAAAGGATTTAATGTGTTTGTAACCTTATCAACCTATTTACTTTGTAATTAAATTTATTTTATAATGAATATAAAAAGATTGGTTTATATGATAATGATGAAGAAGAATTGATTTATCTAATCTTAAAAAGGTAAGGGATCACTTGGAATTCATTAGAATTTTATTTCTGTATTTGAAAAGCATTAAGATAAGCATTCCAATAAGTTGAGGTAAAAAGTTAGGAAGGTTGGTAGTATGACAAATTTTTTGAAATTGTGATCTAATCTAGGTATAAGTTGAACATTGTAAGAGAAAATGGTTGTCATCTACTAAACCCTACTTAATGTCACAATTGTCATGACCCCTGTATGGTGTTTGGCTAGGATCTTGTGATTGTGCACCTATTGAGGAGTGTGTGACAGCGTGATGTTTCTCTTGGGCATGGCAACTGCAAGAATGCCGTCCAGGACCATGCCTCTTCCACTTACAAGGCATGCCACCATACTCCATTTTGAAATCACCACCATGAATACAGTCACACTCCTAATCTATTGGATCTCTTGTATGCTTAGACAATTTTTTAACAATCTTAACACCTAGTCATTAAGCATACATTCATGAAACAAACAAAACACTTGCAAAATAACCAAGGGGGCTGAGATATAGTGCGAACTGGCACAAATTGTGCCTAACACCCGGTTAAGTCTTATTATTGAAAAACAATTATAGTATAGGCTCTATCGACTGGGTTTAACTTGGGTAGAGTCTGAATCTACCTCACGAGGGCACTCCTTCTGATTTGTCACACTAAGATTTGTTCATTGTAACAACTTTCCCTGCGACTCTTGTAGTTACACCTTAGATGTGCCCTCAACTGCAGACTCACTATCTCTTCTATGTCACACGACTTCACATAGACATGTGGTTTTGTCTCATAGTATGCCTCACCCACACCTACAACAAGAATTCCCCAAACTCAACCCAAAATAAGGTCGCCCCAACTCTATCCACATAATCACCTCAAGGCAACACAAGTCCTCCCATGTGGAACAACTTAAGCTGTAGGGAGCTAAGCCTCTCTTCGTCCAAGTCTACTGCAGAACCTTGACTATGATCTTACTCTCCTTGATGTCCTTATTGGTTGTGCACCTTGTGTTCTTTATCTCGACTCCAAACGCCAATTTCATGAACCATCGTGTCCTTTGGGTGTGCCATGCCCCTTAGGTGGACTATTGCTGGAAATGAACCATTCGTCCCGCCGAGACCCATGTTAAGCGAATCCATTACGCTCATCGCCATCACATCGCGGTTGGCGCTGACCGCTTGGTTTGGTGCGCTCCTCATGATTATGCACCCCAACCCCTTTGGTGTGCCCGCTGCCTGGTCACTTATGCCCCAATGGCACGCCTCATGCTTGGGAAGCCTTAAGCGTGTTCGCTGCGCAAGGTGCCACTTTCCCAGCAGGTGTGAGCACTTGGTGTTTTGGGGCTTTAAGTTTCATCTCCTTGAGGACTTGGGCAAGGGGACTTGTTGCCCTTCACAAATTAAAACCTTATATGAAGATGGTGGTATCTTTCGTTGGTATGGAGCTCATGAGGAATTTTTTTTTTGTAAATGTTTTATTTTCTTCTTTGCACTCATTAAAAGAACGAGATATTTTTAATCTTCTAGATTAAGGTTGATTACCTCCATATAATATCTTAATTTATTTTCTCCCAACTCTTTCTCCCACCACATTTTCTCCTTAAATTTTGATGTAATAATATTTTAAATACGGTATCCTTATTAGCAAAGATAGTCTCTTCTTTTATTTCCCAATGGTTTAGTCAAGACTAGGCATCCTTATGCCATCCACATAAGTCGAGGGTGATTTTTAATTTAAATCAATTTTAGAAGATTAGGCGCCATGTCGTTGATTTTGGCTAAAAGCAATTTTAAAATTTCCATCTTCCATATTATTTGGCTTATTCTTAAACATAAAGTGTTGGTCCTTAGTCATACTCTCAATAAAAGGAAGAACTCACTTATGTGAAAAGATTTAAAATGGGTATATTTTTAGTGTATGGTAAATATAATTAATTGTTATATTATAATAATTTAATTTTAAAATACAATTTAGATAAATATGGAATTAATATATAAAATTTATTTGAAATTAAATGATGGAAGCATTTAACTTATTCTTAAACATTAAGTATTTGGTCATAGCCATACTCTCAATAAGGAAAAGACTCATTAGAAATACTCACTTATGTGAGAAAGATAAAATAAGGTATATTTTTAAGTGTATACAATAGAATATAATTATAGTGTTATATTATAATTATTATTATAAAAATTTAATTTTAAAATACAATTTAGTTATATATCAAATTAATATATAAAAGAATTTTATTTGGATAAATAGACCAAACATACTTTTAATAATAATAATAATAATCTATTTTTTAAGGTCAAGGGATCAAACCAACACACATCAAATTGGTGTATGAGACCTCCTTGTTTGGCTAGGGCCCACTTTGGATTTGAACCTGTGACCTCTTGAGAGAAAACACATGTTTTTAACCATTGAAGCCCACATAAGCGTATATATATATATATATATATATATATAATTTAAATAATTTCCTTTAATAAATCAAATCTAAGTTAAACCACTTGTAACATTTTAATAAGTTTAAAATGTTACAGAGTGATTCTTTCGAACTATCATTCATAAAAGTATAAAACCTATATATACCTATATATATATATATATATATATATAATTTCCTTTAATAAATCAAATCTAAGGTAAACCACTTATAACATTTTGTGGTTGTTGTAGATTAACATAGGTATACATACCTAACCTCTCTTTAGTTTGAACTGTAGCTTTTAAGAGAGAAAACACATGTTCTTAACCATTAGACCACACATGTTCTAACCATTAGACCCACTTTCGAGAATGTATATATATATATATATATATATATATATATATATATATATATAATAATTTCTTTAATAAGTCAATCTAGTAAATGTAACTTTATTAATGTCCCCCTCACCTAACATTTTAATAAATTTGTTATATATATATATATATATAATAAATCAAATCTAAGGTATTCAATCAATAAATCAAATAAACATTTATAAGTTTGTTAAAATTTTATATATATATAATTTCCTTTTAATAGATAAATCTAAAGATGAAACCACTTATAACATTTTAATAAGGTTATTAAGAATTTTCATAAAAATAGATAAGATTTTACACAATTTATATCATTTAAAGATAAGTGAATGATGTTTAAAAAAGTATCTATTAATGAAATCAAATCCAAGGTAAAATACTTATAACATTTTAATAAAGTTGTTAAAAAAATCTCATAAAAATAGATAAGATTTTACAAAAGAAGTGACAGCTTAGATCACTTTGAATAATGTTTATAGATAATTTTTTTATATATTAATAATTATTATATAAAATTTATTTGAATAAATAGACTGAGCAGCTTATTCTTAAACCCATTTAAGTGTTGGTCCTTAGCCATACTCTCAGTAGGAAAGACTCATTAGAAATGCTCACTATGTGAGAAGATAAAATAAACACTATATCTACTACCATAAAATATATACCAATGAAATATACATAAATATTTCAAAAAAAAAAATATTATAAAAATTAATTTTTAAAATACAATTTAGTTATATATCAAATTAATATATAAAATTTATTTGGATAAATAGACCAAACATACTTTTAATAATAATAATAATAATGAAATCTATTTTTAAGGTCTGAATTGAAGCCAACACATCAAATTGGTGTATGAGACCCCCTTGTTTGTGGGACAAAGATTTGATATCTGAAGGTATACCTTTAGTTTGAACTTTTGTGACCTCTTAAGAGAAAACACATGTTCTTAATCATTGGAGGCCCACTAATTTTGTATATATATATATATATATATATATATATATATATATATAATTTCCTTTAATAAATCAAATCTAAGTTAAACCACTTGTAACATTTTAATAAGTTTTTTAAGAATAATTTCCTTTAATAAATCAAATCTAAGTTAAACCACTTGTAACATTTTAATAAGTTTTTTAAGAGTCTCATAAAATAGACAAGATTTTACCTGATTTATATCATTTAAAGATAAATTGAATAATGTTTAAAAATTAGAAACATTTATTAATAAATCAAGATCAAGGTAAAACCACTTATAACTTGTTTTGGCAAAATTGTTAAAAAATTCATAAAATAGATAAGATTTTACACAATTTATATCATTTAAAGATAAGTGAATAATATTTAAAAAATGCAAAACTTTTATCTATTAAATGGAAATCCAGATTAATTAAAACCACTTTATGGCATTTTAAATAAAATTGTTAAAAATTCATAAAATGAAGATGGATTTTACACAATTTATATCATTTAAAGATAAGTGAATAATATTTAAAAGAGATGAAACTTTATTATTTTGACCATCTAGTCAAGGTAAAGCCCATAACATTTTGTGGTTAATTTAAAAAAATCTCTTAAAAATAATGAGATTTTTCGAAATTTGACAGCTCAGATGGAATAATGTTTAAAGAAATCAAAAATTTTGAATATTAATGTAATATTAGATTAGTTTTTTTTTTTCATAAAATAGATAAGATTTTAAAAAGAGTGGCAGCTTAAATGAACTTAAAGATAAAATTGAAGAAGGAATGTTTAGGAAATCAAGGAAACTTTTATATATTAATAATATCCCATTAGTTTTTTTTGATAATATTTTAGATTTTACAAATAGTGGCAACTTACATCACTTATCCTTAAGTGAGGAAATTTTTAATCTAAGGAAATCAAAACTTTAATATAATTAATAATAATATTGAATTAATTTTATTAAATTTTCATTTATAAAATCAATACCATTTATAGAGACAGTTCAATTAAACTAAGTCCTTTAGGTATTTAAAAATAATGGTGGTATAAGAATATATCCATTAATTTAAAAATAGATTACAGTATGACTTGGAATGAGGAAGTTATATATATAGTTTAGGTTTAGGATCTTATGGAATGAAGACTATCAATAGTATATGACATTTTCTATTGGTTTGTGAATAAAATAATTAATATGTTATGTTGTTTGCAAACAAGTATGCATGTTAGTTGGTGTCAGTTAGATTCTACATTGTTGAGTTCGTCGTGCAAAATGTCTAGGCTTTTAAAAAAAGAAGTGGTCCATCCAATACCAAAATTTGTCTCGGCTTTAAAAAAATATAAGTGTGTCCATCCAATACCAAACTTTGTTACTAAATGAGTATTATGATGAAGTATGATTTATTATTGACGCATTTTTTTTGATAATATTTTAGATTTTACAAATAGTGGCAACTTACATCACTTATCCTTAAGTGAGGAAATTTTTAATCTAAGGAAATCAAAACTTTAATATAATTAATAATAATATTGAATTAATTTTATTAAATTTTCATTTTCATAAAATCCAATACCATTATAGTGATTTCAATTAAACTAAGTCACTAAATTATTTAAAAATAATAGTGTTATAAAATATATCCATTAATTTAAAAAATAATTGTGCAACCTTTAAGATAAAAGTTATATATAATTTAGGATTTCGTATCTTATGGAGCGAAGACTATCAATAATTATGACATTTTCTATTGTTTAACGAATAAAATAATTAATATGTTATGTTGTTTGCAAACAAGTATGCATGTTAGTTGGTGTCAGTTAGATTCTACACTGTTGAGTTCGTCGTGCAAAATGTCTAGGCTTTTAAAAAAAGAAGTGGTCCATCCAATACCAAAATTTGTCTCGGCTTTAAAAAAATATAAGTGTGTCCATCCAATACCAAACTTTGTTACTAAATGAGGATTATGATGAAGTATGATTTATTATTGACGCAGTGGGATTATTTTATTAATAAATTATTCTAGATTTATTTGAATTTGATATTTGATATTAAGGATTTAATTTTATGAAACTGAAATGATGTTTAATTGTTTTATGTTTTTGTTTTTTTTGTTGGAATGGGACTATATAAATCTGCATGAAATCACAATTTTTTGTTGTTTAAATTTTATTTCTGAATGTAAAAATGAATTCAGCCTGTCTAAAAATTCATGGATTACACAGTATTAACTACTAAAATCTACAGATACAACAATTTCTGGCTGGATTTCCGGCAAATGTTCCTGCAAAATATCACCAAAAAAGCCCAAAATGTCGAATGTTTAGACTACAACTTTTAAATAGTATAAAATATTGCAAAAATTCAACCTTGTGTTATCTGTTGCTATCTTTGTGAGCAATTTGGACTTTTACATGGTAGACAGAGTCAGGAAGCCATTGACATAGCACAAGAAGGCCACCATAATGCTCTTGCAGAGGTGAATCCTTAGAGGGTAATTTTAAGAGCTAGTGGGAGAACAAAAGTCTAAAACAATTTGAGTATTGTCTCTATTATTTATCTGTGAGAACTTGGAATGGGTTGTTGTTTAGGGATGTGATGATCTCTCCATTGCAAGTCTTTTTCAAAATTAAATGTCTTTGAGGGATCTCTCCATTGCAAGTCTTTTTCAAAATTAAATATGGCATGGTGTATTTTTTATGGTGTTTTAGAAGGAAATTTGAGGAAATGTGGAGGTAGAGGAGTCTTGTTTCGTTTAGAATAACACTCTCATTTTCCTGTGGAGAGGGTTTGGATCCAATAACTTGACAAAGGTGAAGGTTGTCCTTTTGCTGGTGGAGATTGGAATGGAAATAGGTTATTTGGGATATTCAAGTTTTTGGGGATTTTTGGAATTTTCAACTAGATTTTGAATCATAGCAGGTACTTAAATTTGATTTTGGATCATTTCATAAGGAGAATTAAAGAGCTATTGGGAAAAAATGAATAACTTTTCTTATTACCACATCTATGGTAAACTGAATTTTATTGTAGATGAATTGTAAAAAAAAGATGTGAATGCTCTAATAAGCTGCTAGATATCAAAGGATCTCAACAATCTGAGCATGATATAATGCTTGCTAGACAAATCTTTACTTGATGTTCCCTGCTCCTTCAATGGGTAGACTTAGGTATTTGTATTCTTTGATGATAAGAGGTCATTATAGCCCTAGACTTACCTTTTTGGTTTCTTGTTTGGAACCAATCATTGAGCTAGTTGATTTTCAATTGTTGGTTAGATGGTTAGAGCTATGAAGGTTTAAAGTATTTTTTTTTATTTTGTTTATTTTGATTGGTGAACTAACAACAATTTTCTCTGTTTTGGTGTTATGTAAATATGATATATAATTTTACAATTTCTGATTGAAATAAGGAAAATTAGTCTTTTCAGTGTTTGGAAAAAGGTGTAATAATATAATTTTAATAAATCAAAATAAAAAAATCTGTAACTGATATTAAACCGATGATCGTTGATGGTATCACTGTAACACATTCTCTGCCTTTTCATGTTTTCTGATCGCAGAAACGTTGTTTCATCATAGTTTCAATAAACTTTGTTTGCTTTCCACAAAAATGCTTTCCAGTGGTAGCAACATTCTCCATGAGACTAAGAATCACAACATTGTAAATTGTCATAAAAAAAAATACTTTTGATACATGCAATCGATGTCGCTTGCTCAGAGTTCCTGCGGAATTTGCTATGCAGGATGTGGATTTCAAGACCCAGTTATTGATACTGGGCTTTGCAAAAATACATATGACCACTGCAGAACAGTAGGTAGTATGATCAATTTGAGTGTATCAAAGCCTCAAGTAACAAGTCCATTTTATGGATCACCATATGACCACTGCAGAACAGTAGGTAGTATGATCAATTTGAGTGTATCAAAGCCTCAAGTAACAAGTCCATTTTATGCATCACCATATGACCACTGCAGAACAGTAGGTAGTACCGTAGTATGATCAATTTGAGTGTATCAAAGTTTCAAGTAACAAGTCCATTTTATGCATCACCATATGACCACTGCAGAACAGTAGGTAGTATGATCAATTTGAGTGTACCAAAGCTTCAAGTAACAAGTCCATTTTATGCATAACCATATGGACCAAACTTTTTAGCTAGAAAATTTAAGGTTCAAAGGTTGTCAATGGATATAGGTGTTGTTTAACTGTTTTATGTTTTGGCTTTTTTGATGATATAAATCTGGTGGAAATCGCAATTTTATGTTGTTTAAATTGTATTTCTGAAAACATAAATAAATTCAGAATGTTGAAAAACCCCTGTAACACTTTGATTATACAATCTTAACCTCTCAAATATACAGATCCAACAAATTCTCGCCAGCTCCCACTCATTCTTTCTTGATGCACATCATATATTATTTCTTGATGCACATCATATAATATTTTGTATTTGCATTATTACACTTCTCATCACTACTCTGCTATGTATAAATGCATCTCCCTCTGTGTTCACTACTCTGCTATGTATAAATGCATCTCCCTCTGTGTTAAAGAAACAACCGAACTGAAAAAAGGAAGTAAAGTAAAATGAACCCACCAGGGCATTTTTGTCAATCGATAGATGAATGAACAAAGTAAACCAGCAGCGCCTGGAAGGCGAGAATATATTGTATGGAGAGTTTTCTTGACAAAGATTCCCACGTAGTTTTGAATATTGGAGCAAACCATTAAAGGGGCAGAGAAACGCTCACATAGGGGATTCCATTCATGATCAACACTACTGGTGTAAAGAGCTATATCTTGCTTCTCTCTTTCATTCCCCCTTCTTCCTTTTCTTGCAATCACAGCAATATTGCAGGAATCGTATTATCGAAGTCCTTCGAGGATCTGACATTAAAGTATGTGTTACATCAGATGGGGTTTCTTCCGCCCTGAATCGAGACCAGTCAGGGTTTGAGAAGTTTACAGTAAATAAATATGCTAATTTTGTGTATTATGTGCAGCGTTCAGCACTCGCTGTTGGGAATGGATCTGTAGCTTAGTGTATTGACTGCTGCTCATGAGTCCTATATAATCTGTTTTGGAGACGATAGGGGTAGCCTGTAGGAATTCGTGGGGAATAAACGGCGACCTTTCTTGCCCATCTTAGCACCATTGGAAGCTTAGTGGGGCGTTTTAATGGATTCGGCTGAGCCTGCCGACAGTATTGACGCTCGAATGGTGTGCTTATTATATGATGATTTTGCCGTCGATTCACAGTTGTAGGAACTCGATTCCCAGTTGTAGGAACTCTTGAGCTTCTTCTCCGGCTTGGCGAGGTCTTCCACGCATTTTACATCTGCCAGGGAGGTAAACGACTGCGATTTACCGGTGAAAAAATTGGACAAACCCCTCCTGCAAATTACTCAAACAACAAACAGACAAAATCAACAAAAGATTGCAGCGGTCCCCGTTCAAAATGAAGACAGGGCGATTTTCTTAATGATTATATGGTTGCCATTAGACTTACTTGCAAGAAGGGAGGCCGGCTCTGTGAGAGTTCATGTGGAAGAGAGGGCCGCCATTGCCATCGGACATCGGTGCAGGCAAGAAACCCCATGAAGAGTTGCCGCTGTCAGTGATGTCGTCCGAGAAAGTCGAATCGGCTGAAGAAATAGAAAAAGAAGAAGATGAAGACAAGTTGCATGTCGACATGAAGCGCTCTTCTGCCATAGTTGCTCGTAAGTAAAATAGGTTTTTAAAATCAATGGCAATCTTGAATTTCTGTTTCTTTCTGCAACAATCGGAATTCTTCTCTGGCAGGGGTCGTCGTGGGCGTTTTATAGCGGGCAGCCTATAAGGACATCTGCACAGAAATTTCGCCACGTAGAAACGTCTCGGGGATGCCTTCCTCCTACCTGGGGGGCAGCTGGGCTTTCCGGAATTTGAGGTAAGGTTGCGGCTTGGTCGGCACATGATTTAAGTAAATGATGATTTCCATGTTCGATCCTCATACATAGCTTATCTATTCAGAGTAAGAGATGAAATTGACAATTGATACTCAAACTCAACGTTACCCTGTTTGTTTGAAGCACTAACTCACTAGCACAGTCACAAGTTACTCGTGGTTGGTGAACGCCGAAATAACTAACGCCGAAATAACTGAGCCTTGGACATTAAATAACTGCAGAATCCTGTGTATTAAATAACCGACGTGGTAAGAGCTTCAAGCAGGAAAATCCAGCTCGGTAAATAATAGTTGGAGTAAAAATCGTGGCCGGTAAACTTGGGCTCTTTAGAATTAAGTAAAAGTAAAAAAATAAACATGTAAACGGATGTATTTATAATAGTGAGTAAGTTAGTGGTTGAAAACACAACCATTGATTTATTGGGACGACTAAGAATATTCCAACAATATTTAATCTTGTCCATACAAAACTGATTAAGTACTAAAAACATATTAAATGTGCCCATTATCAATAGTTGTACGCATTTCGTAATCATTCTTATCCAAATCAATAATTAATTTAATTTTTTTTAGAGATTTAATTGCTAAATTTTATGGAGGTATATATATCTTACTCTTTTGAATTTGAATCTATGATTTTTAACTATTAAACTCATTCAATCAAGTTATACTGCCAAAAACCCAACACATGTTTTTATCCTCATTCAGTGCAATTGGTTCTTGAATTAGGCAATGCACTTGGCTCTTGAATTAGACACCTAAATCTTGATATCACTGCATTACCTAACTGCTTTGTGATTAACTATCATTCTCCATAGACATGCATGGCGATGTCCTACCTTATCCTTTCTATATTGTTTGTTTGTATTATGCTTGGTGAGAACAAACTTGGCTATAGTGTGTATCATACATATAGGAGCATAAACAAAGGCATAACTAGATTCATAATACATATGGAGAGCACATTCAAGAAAGCATCATAACTAGAAGCAAGAGCATAAGCAAAGGCATAACTAGATTCATAATACATATGGAGAGCACATTAAAGAAAGCATCATAACTAGAAGTAGGGTTGCATTGTATATAGAAGCAAAGACAGGTAGAACATAGGAAAGGTAGTTAGAGAACCAACAATACCTTATGACTTTGATCATGCAGTTGACCTCATAAATTATGTTGAAAGAACACTAGTTCCATATCCAACAACAAGGACATAGACTATCTTGTTGATCCAGTGGATGATCTAGTCGGTGATCGAGTTTATCCACAAGCATCAAAGCTAATATCTTAACCATATTGAGAACCATAATCGTACATAACATCATAAGTAATTTGTCATTAAACTCTTCAAGAAAGTTAACTCACATACCTTGCACCATACTATCATACTCCTTTTACTCCTCTTCAAACGAAGAGCATGAGGATTAATATTACTATGACTACATCTCCTCTCGGGATTTATACCCATGCCTCAACAATCTTGTGTCTTATACTGAGTGAGAGAAAAAACTACATTTTTGTAGTTGGGAAGCAACTTGTTGACATCTCTAATAATGAAGTCGGGTGTGTTTTCCAATCCAAATTCATTCACAACCTTCGTGAAATTGGCTTGCAGGGTATTAGCTTGACATTTTTGTAACTCAAAAGCAATTTGTTGACATCTCCAATAACAAAATCACTTGTGTTTTCGAATTCAAATTCCTTCATTGCATTCATAAAATTGGCTTGCAGGGTTTTAACCTAACATTTTTCTCATTGGGAAGCAATTCCTTGGCATCTCAAATAATGAAGTTGGTTGTGTTTTCCAACCCCTTCATTACCTTCACAGAATTAGCCTGTAGGGTGTTGGCCTTTTCAAGCAAAATGCAAACGAGGTAGACATGGTATGTAGAGTTGTAGTTGTGAAGGCTATTATACTTGCTTAGGGTGATGAATAAACCCCTACAAAAGGTTATGCAATCATGCTCATTGCTAGAGGTGATATCAATTCAATTCAATGCTCTCTGGTTCTTTACTCGTCTTCAAGCGTGCATTCTTCCTATCCACATCCAATTTACATTGCAATACAAATTAGTTATAGAATCATTAGATCATGTTCCACTTATCTAAATCTCTCCTAGAATATTATTGTAGCCATGAGAGAACTTTCCAGCTCTACCATTTCAAGATATGCATTGACCTCATTCACTAGAGACCATTTGATGATGATGATGAGCTCTATTAATCTAAAATATCTGAATTTTAGAGAAGCAAATAAAGAACTAACGACTTTTAAACCTCAAAGAAGATTTTCACAACCCAAATGGAAAACTCTAATAATATATCTTTTTTTCTTTATAGTACTTTGCAATCTTCGATGATGGAGTAGGATATTATAATATATCTTTTTTTCTTTATAGTACTTTGCAATCTTCGATGATGGAGTAGGATATTATAATATATCTTTTTTTTTTATAGTACTTTGCAATCTTCAATGATGGAGTAGGATATTATTGCAGCCATGAAAGAACTTTCCAACTCTACAGTTTCAAGATATGCATTGACCTCATTTCACTAGAAACCATCCGATGATAATGATGATGAACTCTATTAATCTAGAATCTCTGAATTTTAGAGAAGTATATAGCAAACTAACAACTTTTAAACCTCAAAGGAAATATTCACAACCCAAATGACAAACTCTAATAATATATCTTTTTTTCTTTACAGTACCTTGTAATCTTCAATGATGGAGTAGATCTTAAAATTGAAGCTCAACATCCCCAATTTTAAAAATCAGAATGACCCAAGAACATCGATTATATAACTAAAAGGCCTTAAATTCTAAGTGGTTGGACTTTTGGAGCTTTATCTTATAAAAAGGAGCCGAAAGTTAACCTTAACTTCTCGCTTGCAAAGCTACTCGCAGTGGCCCTTGGACCAAAAGCAAGCCTATCAAGATTAAAATAGCCTTTGTACAAATAAAAACCACTAGCTGAAACTTCATACTACTACATACCAAACATTAACACGTTATAAAGCAAGGTAATCAAAGACTACATTTATTTTTTATCTATATCTATGGTAGTCCTTCAAGCCATTTTCTATATTGCACACATTTAGCAATAGTAATGAACCGTTCGAGAACCAAGTTCAATGATTCCTTATACATAAAGTGGTCATTTGTTCGCAGGTCAAGAGCGTGCTTAAATTCCAAACAAAGTGGCCACTTATTGGCTTGTCTAGAATACTCTTAAATTGCAAAACAAATTGATCTTTGAAGAGCAAAGACGAACAAATGAATTGTGCCAAAATAGTTACTGTAACTCATAAGTCCAAGCCATGGTTACAATTATGGTTGGGTAATGCACACTGATTAATCCATCCACTTTTTATGCATTTTTTCATATTTATTTTTCATTTTTTTCGTATTTATTTTTAATTTTTTTGGTTTGTATTACTACTTCAATTTATAATTGAATAAATGAAGAGAGTACAAGTAAAATATATACTGTAAAATCGATTTACAAAAAGACAAAGAACATTGACATTTTAATAATATAAAGTCAATGTTTAATCAAGCCAACATTGACATTTTAATAATATAAAGTCAATGTTTAATCAAGCCATAAGGGTGTATTATTGTTTATTGCTTAATCAAGCCATAAGGATGTATTATTGTTTATTGTATACATAAATTAGATTTTCATTCTCAAAATATTTGTCACAATATCGCATCTTCCTAACTTTTAAATCATTAAAACTTTAGTAATTTTGGAACGCTTCTTTTAATGGTTTTCAAGCATCTAAATAACATTTTAAAAAAATCAATAAACCAATTTTAATCTCACCAACGCCAACCATCATCATCATCATTGCTATATTATTTTCTAACAAATATTACATCAAAATCAAGTCATCCCAACTTAACTTAAAATTCTAAAATTATACTTCTTTTTAGTTTAAATAACAAATATTACATCAAAATCAAGTCATCCCAACTTGACTTGACTTAAAATTCTAAAATTATACTTCTTTTTGGTTTAAATAATAAATATTGACTTGGTATTAAACATGCAATATCCATTACCCACCTCTTGATTTACCAGTTAAAAAATCTTATTATTCCATTATTCTACCTTTAGGTGCACAGTACATAATGTGATCATTCTCCATATCGTTGTTAAACAATATAAAAAGTCAAACAAGGCCCATTCCAATATTTGTGGATAAAGAAAAAATTAGGACTTCCTTTAAAATATTGATTTATTGCACTTGGATTGATATTGCTCATGAAACTTATCAATCCATTCATAACTATTGATTGAGTTGTAATAAAACTCGACGAAGGTTTTTCATATTTAAAATTGGTTGGTTGATTTTTAATTCAATGAGATTCTTTATAAAGCTATCTCTTCTCAACTTTCATGACCTAGCTAAAATCGTCATGTAACTAATTTATTTTATTTGTAAATTGTTCACTTTTTATCAATTATTTTAATATTTTAATATGTGGTTATTCCTTCTAATGATAATGTATGTATTGGAGTTTGTTTTCTTTCATTTGCTTTCATGACCTAGCTAAAATCGTCATGTAACTAATTTATTTTATTTGTAAATTGTTCACTTTTTATCAATTATTTTAATATTTTAATATGTGGTTATTCCTTCTAATGATAATGTATGTATTGGAGTTTGTTTTTTTTCATTTGCTTTAGCTACATTATTTAGGTTTTATTAGGAAATTGCTACCTACTTCAGGCATAGAAACCCTAATACAATAAGGGTAGTTGTTGAGCAACAAGTCTCTGCTAAGGAGGCAGAAATACGGCTTCCCTAAAGTTAAAGAGGCATAGAAACCCTAATACAATAAGGATAGTTGTTGAGCAACAAGTCTCTGCTAAGGAGGCAGAAATACGGCTTCCCTAAAGTTAAAGTCAATGAGGTGTTGCTCCAATATTAGTAGACAAGTCTCCAATAGTATCTGAAAAATATAAGCATAAGGAAGAAAAGTTATAATAGAAAAATGATGGAGTTGATTATGAATACAATATATTTTAAGGCATTGCTTGCAAAGAGGAACAAAAGCTATAATAGAAAAATGATGGAGTTGATTATGAATACAGGATATGGAGTTGATTATGTGTTATTTGTAATTATTTCTTTGAAGCAGCTCTTCAGCTGGGCGTTTGTTCAATTGTTTTCAAGCAATGTAGTTAAGACATAATTTTTTTTATTAACTGTCAATCCAAAAGTTCTGGGAGTGCTTCGATATTTTGGACACATTTAAAAATCCAAGCACATTTAAAAGTTAAACAACAAGCACATTCAAGTCTGAAATGTATATAGTTGAAATCCTGTGCGAGTCATAATTTCATGCTCAAGAGGTGAAAATTTCTAAGGGTTTGATCCTACACAGTTTAAAAATCCATCTTATATTTTGGCAACATTGGATAGTGCATCAGAAGGTCCTTTCATTATTTCTAAGGATAAATACCAAACCCTCAAGCTCCTCATCCATGCAGCCACAAAAGGATTGAGATGTACTAGAGAGGGTCATTTATTTGGGCATACAGGTTCGAAGTATTTTTTCATTTATTTGGGAATACAAGGAGCTTCATCGCTTTTATATCCATTAGTAGAGGAACAATAAGTGGAGCGCCATCTTCAGTTCAAGAATTTGATCAGCAATCCATGTGATACATTTGCAAGATGTATAAATCTAGTGTCATTAGCTCCCACAACGTATTATGCAGATCACATTATTATATAAATATAAAGCTTCAAACGATTATGCAAAGCGCCATTGCCATCGCTTCAGATCGTAGTTTAATACACATCATGTGTACTTCATTATTTTGAGTAACAAGTTACATAAACTCTCTATGTACTAAAGAATACACAGTATATGCATCACGACAAACAAACTCAACTTAGAAGCGATGCTATAGAATACGTGTGGGATTTGTACTAGTTAGCATCGGTTTTGCATGCATGGATGGTTCTTCACTTCTTTAGTGGGAGCATGGGTTCCTTCTACTGTTGCATTTTTGCTTATGGAACAGGAGCATTAAATATGATCAAAAACATTTGGCATCTGTAAAGCTAAAAGAGAGGGTAGTTAATGGAAAGGATAGCAATATGGAACAACCATGTTGTTGGGGTCCTTATACACACTGGTAGCTTACTTTATAAGCTATAATAATTTTTTGTATAAATTAAAACTAAATTATCTTCTAAAAAATAATATTTTTTTATTAATGCTTTAATCTTTCCAAAATATATTTATTTTAAAGGCTCCAAACATTTCCATACGCACCTTTTAGGTTTTATATCTATTTGTCATCGTTCAGCTTGAGTCTTTCTCTTCTGATTGTTATCGTTCATCTTGCATCCTTCTCTTCTGATTGCGGCACTTTCAGGGCTATTTTCTTTTAAAGTTGTGGTATCTCCACGATCTAATTGTGTTTTTTGAAAATATCAATAACGTTTGCTCTGTAATATTTTTCATAGCGTTTTGATAAAGTTTGATAGGCCTTTGAAGATTCACTGACCATAAGTTTTTAGCTTTTCATGCGTCTCTTTTTCGGTTTGTTTTTCTCAGAGTTTGAATTTTTTAAACCACGTCGATACACTTATTTAACTCCTTTAACTCATGCCACTTGCATTCCATGTGGCATTCCATTACATGGAATGGTCTCCACTTGGTTCCCATGCTCGCATGTAATTTGCATGGATTCTATGTGTGCATCCAACATCTACCCGAGAGCATCTTCTATTGCCTGGTAGGATAGCCTAATTATCGAGTTGGAGCAGACATAGCGGAAATGGTATTTAGTGTCGGTTCAAAAGTGACTAAACTGAAGGATTAAAAGCTTAAGGTGAAACCAGAAGAATAGAAATCGGAGGTGCTGCCACCAGCCATTCAGAAGGTACCCTATCGACTCGTGGGAGCCATGAACAAGGTTTTCACAGAGATGTCGTGGGAGCCATGAACAAGGTTTTCACAGAGATGTCGTGGGAGCCATGAACAAGGTTTTAACAATCAGTTAAGGAACTGTGTCAGTCACATTGCCAGTGGTTAGTAAGCCAGTTTCGTCTCATTAACAGTCGGAAGAAGATAGCCAACCAGTGGTCGCCCAGAGCCAGTCGCCAGGAGGTCCTTGTTGATAGCCCATTGCCGCTCTAGTTGACGTAGGTGGCCATTACACTCTCAATATGCGGTACTCGATCCAGGCATGTATTCATGCATTCTTGGTACTCAATGCTGGTACTTTATGCAGGCAATCCCAGGCAAGTGTTGATGCTAGTACTTGATTCCCATTAGTCTTTTGAGTTGGCTGGCCGGGAAGGAGCGACCAAAGGGAACTGATTAGTCTTCTGGAGAGGGATGCTCACGGACACAGATGAATTAGACTCACCACATAAGCACTGGCCGAAAGAAAAATAAGAAGAAGGGAGATCCCCTCTTTGAGACACCATACATGAGAAACTTGCAAAAGTTCCTTACCGCCAGAGGAGGGATGTCCCTTATTACAAATACTATAAGGCACTCCTTTATTAGTAGCAGTTCCTTCGGAGGAACTGGCATGGACAATAAGCGCAGGGACTGGCATGGACAATAAGCGAAACTGGAGAGCAAGCAAATAAACAAAGTGTGCTGGAGAAGGGGAGGGTCATGTAGTTTACCGAGCACAACCACTAGCAAAGGCAGGCACCTAATGCAAGTAGCGGGAATACAAATTTCACAAACTACAAAATTAGTGGGAATACAAATTACACAAACTACGAAGTGTGGAATGTCATGGGTAGCACGGTCCTTGCTGATCCCCAACCAGGGTGACTTGAGGGGAAAGCAACGCAGTGACTTGAGGGGAAAGTAGTGTGGTCCTTGTTGATCCCCAACCAGGGTGACTTGAGGGGAAAGAAACCCGATTGAGCCAACGGACCGAACAAACTATTACAAATATGCTTCCATAAGTGGCGACCCAGCTTGGCGAACATGGATGTCCAGCTCTTAAACATGAGCGAAGCTAAGGATTTATAGACTGGCAGGTTTACAATCATTCAAACACTTGGCTAAGGTTTACAACAATTCAAACACGTATTCAAACACTTGGCGATTTGTGTCCATCATCTTCTTGCATGAAGCAAAGTCATGCGATGAGATAATCCTTGGCTAAGCACAAGCATTTAATGTTCTGAAGTAATGCTAGCCTCAAGGGCTAGCATTAATCTACCTCTCCGAAATGCAGTGCAAATATATCATGTATTCCTTAAGTTTTAAATGAAATTGCCTAGATAAGAGGCCAAATAAGGCCTCAAATTTTCTAATTGGTTAAAGAGAAGTGTTGTAAATATTTGACAGGCCAAGAAAAATTAAAGGGACATGGAAATAAAACTTAGGGTTAAATTATTCAATTTGTGTGCCAAACTAATATGAAAGAGCAAAATCGATTACAATAGTCCCTACCAGCTCGAAGGGAAGGGATTAATAAGAAAATGAAGAAAGGGAAAGAGAGAGCAATAGTCCCTACCAGCTCGAAGGGAAGGGATTAATAAGAAAATGAAGAAAGGGAAAGAGAGAGCAAGAGAGCATAGATTTATAACCGTGCAAACAATGCACATTGGTGAATGCTCATAAGTTACATGATTATGATTTTATAACAATTCATAATTACGAAGTAGAGAATACATCAAAGCTAATTTTCAAATTATGTATTTTACATATTATAACACTCTAATATCGAGCCTCAGTTGTAAATGTAAATATGTTCTATAGGCTAGTGAGTTAGATTATTATAAGTCGGGAGGCTTATGTGAAGATTAGGCCGAAGAGCCTAGATGCTAAAAGGCTAGTGAGCCTATTTTTGTATATGTAAACACTCATATCATTAATATAATACAGCATTGCATGTAGATTGACCACGATAAAAGAGTATGGGGGACTAAACTCCACTAGGAATGGAAAGGGAGGGCTAAGAGCCTAGGAATATGGGCTAAGCTAGAGGGCTTATCTCAGAAGGAATATTATAATATTATTTCTAAAGGCTATGGTGAGGATAATTATTTTATCCTAAGTTCTTAAGGGAAGCTGAATGAAACCCAAGTGGAGAGAAACGAGCTCTAGGAGAGCCATGTGTCATCAAGGGTGCATGCAAATATATGTGGGGAAATCGATTTGTTTTCCCATCCTTCCCCATTCACTCAGGCAACCATTTTTGGACACCGAACAATGGAATCTCTCCAGGATCACACACACCTTCAGTAGTGATCTCGTACATTTCTTGTTATCAACAATAAACTATATCCCTCCGGCGATGCACAATGCACCCATACCTACCCGAGACAATGTTGTACTCTTCTGTTATGAACAACGCCTATATAAAACCAGAGGGTTGTTGTTGTTATCGTCACCTCCACTTTTCCCTTGAACGATGTTGTTGTCATTGCATATACCTATTCCTGGTTGACTTATGCATTGAACTGAAGAAACGGGTTGTTACGCCCGTGGGATTGAAGAGGTGGGTTGCTAGGCCCGTGGATTGAAGAGGCGGGTTGTCAAGCCCATGATAAACTCTCTCCAGATGAGAGAATTGTTGGGAAAGTGATTTCTTGGGGAAGCCCAACTGCAGCTACAGTGGTCTGAGACTTCATGTTCAACATGTTCCTGAAGCCCTAGAAGGGAAGTGGGGTAGCTAAAGAAATGTTGAGCAGAGAAGGGACACACTTTCTGAGGTGGGACAGACATGTGGGGAATGAGAGGTTGTAGGATGGTAGTTGAGTTGGTCCCTCGGAAAAAATCCTTCTTGTTGTCTGTATTGTCTCATCCTAGCTAGGAATCCCTTTACCTGGGTGGAGTTTAGTCCCAGCTCGGGGGTGACCCATTGCTGAGAGCTTTGAGAAATGTGGCCTAAGGCTGGGAGGTTCGTGGAAGGTCTGCACGTAGTTGGTGGTCTTCTATAAAAATATAAGTATCAATTATGTGTTCAATTGCATGTTGTGTATTTGTACATGTCTTTATAATTACGAGTATTGCATGTGTATGTTGTATGTATAGGATTACCGTTATTCCCACATGAATCTATGCATTAGCAGAATGTATCTGTTTGTATTAAATATGTATAAATATATACAATATAAATGAAGAGTTGTTATGTGGCATAACACAGTGGCCTAAAGTTGGGGATGCTACAATTTGGTTTCAGAGCTTAGTAAGAGTGTGTTATGGAGTAGCATGGCCCGGCCTGGAAGGTTGGGGATGTTAAAAATTGGTATCAGATCTCCAATTTCCAACATTGAGCTTGGATGGGCCGATTTAGTTGAGGTGATTCACTTGCGTGAAATTGGGCAAAAGACCTAAAATTTTTGTTGTTAAATTCATGGAAAATTGGAGGAAAATGACCAAAGTGGTGAAATTTTTGTAACTAATATCTAATTCGAGCAAAGTCCGACCTGGATTGGTCAATTTTGAAGCACAAGGAGTGCGCAGAAGACTTATTGAGTTCCCAAAAGAAGAGAAATCTCCTTGGGACAAAGAGAATGAATGAGATCTATTCGGGAAGGGACTGAATCCTCCACAACTGTCAGATTTGGAAAAAGGAGCACAATAATTAACCCCTCAGTCCTTCGGATTTCGTTGTTTCGAAAAATTTAAAGTCTTTGATGAAAAGGAGGTAAAATCCCTGGAGCTTCGAAGTCCCGAAGTGGATCTACGTCATAGATCACTAGTAGGAGTACTTGACCATTGGATTTGGCCAAGGACAGATCTGGGTCGTTGGATCAAGTGTAGTTCAAGATGTGAGGCATGGTGGAGAATATTAGACCCCAGCTGTCAGATCTACGTGCGAGCGAGTGTGAGTTGTAGATCTCATGGCTGTTCGGAGGTTCGACACTCTGGGAGAAGCGATCCCTTAAGCTATCAGGAAGAAAATCTCCCAAAGTTCCGAACTCCAGAGTAAATCAAGACCATCCGTTGTCTGGGATGCGTGGCTACAAATTATCAAATATTCAACATTCAAGATTTTTTATTCCTTGTGTCACTTGGAGAATTTTTCCCTGAAGTCCGGAGATAATCCAGACCATTCGAGTTTGTGGACACGTGTCCGCAGATTAGCAAGTATTTGGGAATTTAGCGTTCAGGAGATTTCTAATGTTATGTGGAGAAGTCTCCTAAAGCATGAAGTAGCGAAGCTCTAGAGAATGTTGGTTTGAGAGTCCGAAAGTCCTGCGTTTGAGTGTTTTGATGTAAGTTGAAGAAGAAACCTCTGAAGCCTGAAGTTTCGAAGTCTCGTAGCCCGAAATTTTCGAAGCCTTGGAGAACATAGTTCAGGATTTCAGAAGTTCTGTGTTTGGGTGTTTTGATGTGTTATGCTGTGAGAACCTCTGAAGCCCAAAGTTCTGGAGCCCTAAGCCCTGAAGCTCTGGATAAGCACCTTTCAATTAAGCGCTTTGTCATAGCCCATCGTCACATGAGATTGGGGGATGAAGAAAAAGGGTTAGTGCCCGAAAATTGTTTTTAAAGGCAGAAAAGGGCTTAGAGAAGGATCTCGTGGGGATTTAATTTGTACGGACCTGTAATTGAGGGAAAGTATAGAAGCCTATAAAACTAAAGAGAGGATTCAACATGATTCCAAGAGCTAATTCGGCTCTAAAGAAGAAGATCACTTGTACAAGGATCAACCTCACATAAAAGACATTTGTTTTTTAAAATATCCATAACTTTCTGCTCAAGACTTAGAATTGAGCAAGGGATCAGTCGTTTCAAAGGTATTGAATAGTAGAATATAAATGTTCACCTAGAAAATTGAGTTGAATAGTTAATTTCTTAGGAAATCAGAAGAAATAATTCCGATGTATTATTGAACCAAAATGGTTCATAATTTCATGAAATTATTGAATCAATTAGCCTAACATATTATGTTGACTGCACATTTTATAGAGAGATGGAAGATACATAGGGGGATTACATTCAGGAAGGTGAGATCTAAGGGATGGATGTCCATATGGGTATTGAAGTTGCAAACTCAATTGGACATGGAGAAGGAAAGGAAGAAAGCATGAACTTGGCAGAGACAATTACAAATTTGAAAAAGGATGTCCAAAGCCATAAAGATGATAATGAAAGGCTTATGAAAGCCAGGGAGTGGTAGGAAGACTTCAACATGAAGTTAATGTAGAGCTTGAACATAATAGAAAATAAATTGGATAAGGAGAGTGGCTCAAGCAAATCAGGAAGTCACATGTCTCCATATGAGAAAAGAAAGACGCGAAGTGTTAGCAAACATCACCATCACTCCCCGAGGCATTCGAATAGGAGAGAATCTCGTAGATCAAGTCCATCCCCTATCAGGAAGCATAAGAAGAGGGTTGGGGTGGATGAACTACGAGGATAAATGAATAAAATCAAACCTCCTACATTTGATGGTGAGCACAAGAAGGATGAAGATGTCGAGACATGTCTGTTAGGCATGAGAAAATATTTTCAATTACATAATTACTCTTCTCACAAAGAAGGGAGAATTTCCATCTATAAACTCAAGGGAAAGGCATCCATGTGGTGGGATCGGCTTGTGCAGGTGAAACACATTAAAGAGAAAAATGTTACTTGGAAGGAATTCAATAAGTATTTTGAAAAGAAATACTTGACTAAGAGATATTTTGACAAGAAAATGAAAGAGTTCTTTGAACTCAAACTTTGGAGTATGACCATTGATGAATATGAAAGAAGGTTTTTGGAACTGCTAAAGTATGTCTCCTTCATCGAGGATGATACAATTAAGATTTAGAGGCATTTGAGTGGATTTCCATCATTCATCAATGACAAAATACAATATGATGATCCCAAAACATTGGAGGAGACCATAAGGCAAGCTAAATTCCTATATGATCAGCATAAAGCAAGGCCAAATTTCCAAAAAGCTTGGGAAGACAAGAAGAAATATAATATGGAATATAGGAAGAAGGGGACTAAGCCACCATTCTTTAGAAATAATCCTCAAGGAGAACCAAATTTTAGAGAACCCATAACAATTGAGACAGGGGGGCAAAGGCCAAGGCAGCCACCTATTCAATGTTGGGGTTGTAAAGGAGATCATATGTATAGGGATTGTCCCCACAAAGGAGAAAAGGTGATGATTGATCATAATGTATAACAAGATGAAATGGTGGAGGACATGGGCAGAATTGTACCAAGGATCTATGCAGCCCTGGACAACAAGCAAGCCGAGTTTCAATCACATATGATTGAAGTGGAAGGTATGATCAACAACCAAACCATTGTTATTTTAATTGATTAAGGAGCTATTCATAGTTATATAGATCCTAAAATGGTGGAAAGATTTCATTTTCCAAGAAGCAAGCATGGA
This sequence comes from Picea sitchensis, assembly GCA_010110895.2. Taxonomy (NCBI): domain Eukaryota; kingdom Viridiplantae; phylum Streptophyta; class Pinopsida; order Pinales; family Pinaceae; genus Picea; species Picea sitchensis. Next base: position 75,641 of record SNQJ01S0018213.1, read on the forward strand.
AAATCTTGGTTGGTGCAATTGGCTACCGAAGCCAAAAGAAAAGTTAATGAGATGGTTAAGTCATGTCCAATGGACATGAATGGACTTAACACTAGCCCAGATTTGAATATCTTTCCTTTAGGTTTATATGACTGTCTAATTGGGATGGATTGGTTGGATCAACACCATGATTTCCTAGACTGTCATAACAAGGAACTTACTTTCCTGGATGGGGAAAGGAACCTAAAGATAGTACATAGAATTCCCAGGGCAATAACTGAAGAGTTGTTACGTGGCATAGCCCAGCGGCCTAAAGTTGGGGATGCTACAATTTGGTTTCAGAGCTTAGTAAGAGTGTGTTATGGAGTAGCATGGCTCGGCCTGGAAGTTTGGGGATGTTACACATATAGTCTGAGATTTTCTTTATTGATTGCAAGGTTGGTGCTTACCTTGTTTATCTCTTGTTAATTTCATCAAGTGTCTCTAGACACAATTATTAATGAACAAAATAAAATTACATTATAGGTAAGAGACATCCTGTATGTATAACTTATGTAGCATTGTGTCAACATGCCATGTGTCCTTGATCAATAATGCAAGGAAAATCACTATGAAAAGGATGCGACAAGTATAATCTATCTCCTAGGAAATACTTATCTTCTAGAATAACTTTATTTATTATTATTCTAGGAAAATGCCTATGCAAATAAACTTTAGGATTATTAGGCTAGCATTCCCCCATTTAATTTGAAACTTTATTTTTTATGAATACCAAGTTCATCTCTGAACTTAGTGAATTTTATTTTACCTCATGGTTTGGTGAAAATATTTGAAGTTCGATCTTCAAATGGACAACATTCTCTCTTGATGATATCATTGTTGATGAGTTTTTTGATGAAGTGATACTTGGTGTATACATGCTTGATATTAGAATGAAACACTAGATTATTTCTTATCCATTTTTATTGTTGATTGAATCTCATCAATAAAGTAGTTCGTGTTTTCTAAATAGCACCAAGATCCTGAAAAATTCTGCATAGCCAGACCATTTCACATGCCACTTCCCAAGAGATGTATTCTGCCTATATTGAAGAGTTTGTCATTGTGGATTTCTTTTTACAACTCCAAGATATTGTTACTAAACCCATATTCATTAAATAAACTTAAGTTGATGGTTTATCATCAATATCACTGGAAAAATGATCTACGTGGATATTAGTGGCCACCCACCTCTTCCACCGACTCAACGGTTCTCTATCTTCTTGGCAGTTTTTCTATGGTTTTTTAGGTCCCAACACTACTAAATTTGAACATTTTTGCGACGAAGTTTCGTTGGAATAGGGTCGTTGTTGCAACCAAGATGATTTTTTTTTTGTCATAATCAATTCGTCGGTCTAGCGACCACACATGGATCTTCGTCGGTCTAGCGACCACACATGGATCTTCGTCGGTCTAGCGATCGGGAAAAGTTACCATTCATCGGTCCATCGACCAAGATTAGTCGGTCTAGCGACCAACTTTAGTCGCAAGCCTTGCTAGCATCTCTAAGGAAAACATAACCTTGGTCACTCTAGTGACCATAATTAGTCGGTCTAGTGATGAATGTTAGTCGGTCTAACGACTAATATTATTCACAATAGCGACCAAGACAACCCTGGCAAACTTAGTCAATAAACCACGGTTAGTCGGTAGAACAACGAATATTAGTCGCTAGACCGACCAACCCTGAAGCTAAAAGGATCAAATGAAGAAAGAACATGTAGTCGCTAGAGTGACGAAGTTACATACTTTGCGACCAAATGGCTATACAAGTGACAAACCTGTTCATCGCTAGAGAGCCGAATGTTGGGTTTTTTTTTAAAAAAAAAATGCCATTCACACAGGAATAAGCCCATACTAGGAAGCTACAAAAGCATACTTTCATTATGTACTTGGGAGCTGGCACTCAGGTCAACCCCCTAATGGTCAATACCGGTGATCCATTTTACCTTGTCATTTCTAGATGTAAGAACCATTGTGATGAGTCTCAATCCATGTTAGGGGATTTAATATCGAGCCTCAAATTGTGGAAGGTGAATCTAGATCATTGGGTGGAGGAGCTTTCACAGCAGCAAACCTCCCTTATGAAATAGTTGGGCACTATTAAATCAAAGGAATTCATGTTAGATGTGGAAAATCAATGCCTAAGAGAAAAATCCAGGGAACAAGAAGCTGAAATTTAGAAGCTACAACGACATGTAAAGAAGATGGAGCATGAGCAGTCACCTGGGTTGGCATTCTATAGGCACAAGTACATTTATAAGTCTTCAATGGGTTCTCTCCTAATAAAAAATATGTCACTCAATGAGGACCAAAAAATGGAGCATCCATATTGTCAATAGGCTTAGAGGTCAAATACTACCCATCCACCAACTACTAGAAGCATTGAAACTAGAGTGCAACGCCATGGAAATTTTCATGTTTTTCTATAAATGATTTGTAGGGTAAAATTGTTTTGTTAGTAGGCCTTGATAGTCCTTCTATTGAAGGTTAGTATCATTAACTTCATCCTTGTAGTGACGATGACATGTATAATAGGAATAATAATAGATGGCCTATCTCTCCTGACTATGGAATTTGGGAAAGGATAAAGACATAATAAATGAGAACCAATGCCCTTTTGAATGCCAATGAAACTTGTAGTGGAGAAATGCAAAGGCCCTTTTCAAAGAAAGGATGAATATCAAAATATAGTGATCATTCCCAGTTCTTGGAGGACCAATTGCCATATGGAAAATTACAATCAAGTAGTGAACTATTGTGAATGATCTAATTTCTATGATATGCTAAAATTTTGCAACATGAGCTTTCCAAAAGTGGATAAAATAGGCAATGACACCAAAGGTAGACATAGACAGTGAAATAAATAGAAAACAATATCACCTTGGAGAGAATTGGTTAAAAAAAGAACACATTCATCAAATGGACAAGGGGTTCTAGTATTAAAAAGGGCATTCCTTCTACTCATAGGGCATGTGGAATGGAATAGGAACCTTGATACTGGATTGTTTTAAATATCCTATTCATAGTCTAGACAAAGACAATACACACCTCATTACTGAACTCAATTGAATGATACGAATTTCTTCCCATTGCTACAATTAATCACAACACAACACATACATCTAAATTATGGCATCAACTAGGAATCAAATCCAAATTTGAGAAAAAGATCATTTCCTTATTTATGATAAATGATTATAAGTTGCAATTAACTATAGGGAACATAATTACAATTGTGTGTTTGTCACAGGTTCAACTATATCATTAGCTCAAGGAAATATTTAATAAACAAGTGACCAAAAGAACAAACCCACACAAACATGGTGACAACAATAATTTCAAGGTATACTTATATGGAACTTAGTATCTAAATCTAGTTAGAAGGAACATGATCCAAGTTATTGGCTTTAGTCAGTTAATGCCCTAGATGAAAAATACAGAGTAATTTTGGAGACAACCAAACACAGTTACAATGGTATGTTGTTCTAGACATTGTAATAAATCAAATGATATATTAATCGCCCCAAAACTTCCAAGAATGGGGGACTGTGTCAGAGTGAATCTATATCTAGCATTAAAATGGCGGGGCTATCATTGTAATAGTTATGTTAGTCCTAAATTGAGTGCCAATTTAGTAGCTTTAGTAGCTTTAGGGAGCTATAGAGATTAGGTTTAGATGTCTTGTGTTAGGCCACTAAGAGTCTAGGATTGCTAAGCTTAGGATGTAGGTTAGGTTTAGGGTAGGCCGAGGTATGTAGAGGTAGCCTAGGTTAGGTTAGGAGGTTTGAACCTCCTAGGAGGAGCAAGAAGCATATGAAGAGGATAATGAACCTCAAGGTCACCGCATTCAATGTGTACTACAATGATTTAGGCTAGCAATAGTGTTGGATAGAGAGACATACCTTGGGGATTGTTCCCACCACCATGCATCCTTAACACTCGTGGAGTCAACATAACTTTGTCTTCTTAAATTCATATTTCCTAAAAAAAATCATTGATCTCCACATTCATTACGAAATATTATGATAGTAATAAATCAACCAAAAATCACCTTAAACCAGTCCTTAACAAGATCCATACCTTTGAGTGATGGTGTGCCTCCAATGTTGCTCCTCTCCATCCTGCGATTCATCACATGACTTAATTATATTTCAGAATAGTAATTAAATATGTAACAACCTCTACAAATTGATGACTAAAGATGAATACCTGAATGAGCTTCTCTTCGTTTCGAGAATAAATTATTCTCTACTGAATAGGACCAACCACGCAAAGGTGGAAGATATTTTGGCCCCTCCCCCCTTCTCACATCACTCTCATTTTCCCATACCCAATCTATCTTGATTTTACAACTATAATTAGAAATGACAATAACATTAAATGTAAGAAAAAAACATTCATCGCCATGTGCTAAAACAAAAAACATGAAAGCAAATAACATTCATGACATTTAGGAAAACAAAATGCATTACATTGGACTAGAAATATATTGGATTTATATTAATAATAAAATGTCTAATAATTTGTTTTTCTTCTTCTTCTCTTCTTCTTGGTCACCATGAAAGCACAAATTAAGTCATCACCATAATTTAACTGATCCCCCACAGTTATTGGGCCTTCTTGAAGTGTTGCATCATCAGTACTCAACACCTCATGCCATGATGAACTTCTAGTATTTTGGCATGGAGGTTGACAATGCGCATGGGCATCTACTGCTGCAACAACAAAAAAGAATTCAAGTGACATTGATATTCACTGTTCCTAGGGCAATTTAATTAATACAGATTTAATTACAATGTTTTATACCTCGTTTAATCGGTGCAGTAGAAACAATAGTTGGTGGCCACATTGTTGTTTCTACGCTTGTTGATCTCCGCTCTCGATCGACATCTACACGCTCTGCCATATGAACAATATAAGTATTTAGTACATAATATACCCTAAATATTAATACTCATTGAAAAATGGAAAAACATTAAAAATGCACGCATACCACTATGTAATGGTCCTTCGGCAACAACGCTTGAATCAATATGGGGGTCGGGATGTGGTTCATCGGGTACATCAGGAGCATTGGTAGCATTGCTACTCTCCTACGAATGTGGAAAAGACACACATTATTTTACATTTTAAATGAATAAAAAATATATTTTACATTACAAGTAATCAATGAGTAAAAACTAATCGACAAGTTTTTAATTTCATTTTATTTACCATGTCCTCTAGAGAGACACATGGTGATTGCCCCAAGCTTCTTCGTCGCGCCACCATGCCATCAAAACCTTGCGTGAACCTGACCTTTAGATCTTATTCTGTGGCTTCGTCATTGGAAAAATCCCCTTGCATTGAGCAACATCAAAATCATTAGTCACTAGCTGCAATGAATTACATATTTTGTGACAATAATAAAAAAAAAGTAAAATGTTTAGGCACTTACAACCCACGCCTTCAATCTCCCATAACCACCTTGGCCCAGTTTATGTTGGCCATGTTTGTCTTGTCTTTCCTTTGTTGCCTTGGAAGTGTCTTGGAGTCTATGCAATATTTTGAAATATGTTAGATATTGTTTGTTTTCCTCGTAAAGTAAACAAAAGACCATCATAGTAAATTGAAAACACCTCTTACCTTCCAGGGCCAAGTGGTTTCTTCCCTTGTGCTTTCATCGCTAATTCTCTTGCATTGAGAATAATTTCTTTCCAATCCCTCTCAGGGACAACCAAAGGGTGTTCGCACTTGGGGTCTTGTACTAATTTATTCCTATACGCCTCTCTAACATGTTTCAAATGCTTACCGGTCCTTTTTAGGACCTCTGACTTATTGAACGAGTCACCAAACTCACCAACTAGTCTGGAGATAGGAAGGCTTTTCAGTTTGGAATTTGTTGATTCCATCATAGTCGAATGGTCGGCCCAAAAAGTTCTAATGCATAGTCATGCAAACTATTGTAGAACACATTGTTTCCTGTAAAAATTATATAACAAGAATCTCGATAAAGACATATAGTAAATACCTGGTAGTTGTACTATTTTTAGAGGAACCATGTCCTGGTCGACCAAAAATGATACCGTGGTTTTTCCTGTGCTTTGGATATGTGTAGCACCAGGTTAACAATCAACGGAAGAGTGATCAGTTCCATGATCATGTACACCACCTGCACGATCTGGCATGTGTTGTGGGGGCGTGGCATCACCCCTAGAAGGTATAGAATCGGTCTCAAGCGGCACACTTGGGGTGGAAAATAGCCTCGTGGCTATGTGTCCATGTGGGTTCGTTGCTGCAGTCCTATTGTTGCTACCAGGACCTTCCCCTTCCCCTCTCATCGATCTCATAAAATTCTACAATGAGAAATATGTGTTAATTGCATATATCAAATTACAAAATTTAAAACCAAAAATTGATATTGTTAGATGACATGACTTACCCCATAATTTTCTATCTTAACGCGTAATTCAACTATCCTTAGGAAATCCTCATCTGTTTCCGTCCCAACAACGACCAAATCCCGAAATTCCCTATTGGCCTTTCTTAGGGACAATTATATTGTCTGCAAGGGGTATTTAGAATCAAATATCTCTTCATCGCTTATATATTCATCGTTTTCGATTGATGTGGTGCTAGGAATGGGGCCTTTGCCCCGATCAACGCCTTTTCCATGCTCAGGGCCTTTGCCCCGATCACCACTCTGGCATAATTTCAAGAAAAATGTTAGTACGTGTAAGAAATATTGAAAAAAATATATATGAAATAATGGAATATTGGCAAATATTATCAAATGAAACATTCACACATACAAATTAGAAAATATTTGGAAATGAAACATCGAGCAAAAATTAGCAAATGGAACATTTAGAAATAAAATAAAATTTCGTCACAAATGAAACATTCACAAATTAAGTAATCCCTTTTTAAGTTTGGGTATAATGGGTTTTGTACCGTAGCAAAAGAAGACGTTCCTAGGTCGACTCGATTCAGATTGTAATCGACCAACAACTCTTCGCTTGTCGTTATTGTTTTCACCGCACATACAAATATCCTATTACCTTCACGCTCCTCAAAAATGCAATTGGGTTCCTTTCTTGTCGTCCCAGGCCTTGTACTGTTTATAAGACCTGCAATTCCCCGATTCCTTTGGCCTTCCATCAATATACATAGTCACTCCTTTATTTTTATTATTGTCTTTCAGCTTTATATAATTTGTGGTGAGTGTGTATCTCCACATACTAGGCATATATTGGGCCATCCTCAACCATACTCCATAAGTGTAACATGGTCCAACATACTCAAACAATTCAACCAATCCTCCATATTTTATCTTTATGTCGTCCATGGAGAATAAACCAAGGCCATGGATGGATGATGGAGAAATGCGATACACCCTCTCATTAACACAGAAGTCGATTTCCAACTCTGGCAGTTCCTTGGGCACCCACTGTTTCCGTAGGTGTTTGTACCTCAAGGGAACCTCTATGTCACCTATGCTCTCATCATCATAAGAGAATGATCCTCCTTCAGCAAGAAATAATTTCATGTGCCTACCAAACTTTCTTCTGACCTTTTCACCTCTAGTTGATTTCTCCTTGTTACATGTGTTGGATATGTTTTCCGTTGTCCCTTTCGAAATTTCATCGCTCGAGCTGGATGATAGGTCTGATAGATACATATTTGGTTGTACCTACACTCCATCGAGGGAGAAGGAAATTTTAGGCCAACAATCTTCATATTATAGTATAGCTAAAGATAAACATTGAAAAGATAAGGGAAATGTAAGGATATTTCTCACAATAACGATAACTAACTCACTGTTAACTATCTCACTGTTAGAAAGACATTATTTATATTGACTCCGCTCACCCTTTTCTGTGACTCTTTTTCCTTTTCTGACTTTTCATCTTCCTCATTAATTAATAAAGTTCTTTCCATTTGTGCTTTCCATTTTAACTCAACAACAAAGTGATATTTGTGTGTCCTATCAAAGAGAGGGCAACAAAATGATTTCCTTAGATGCAAAGCAGAAAATCGCGTTCCCTAACAATTAAAAATCATTCAATAACATAAGCTTTTACAATTTTCTGACAAAAGGAAAACTGTACATGGCCTCTTCTTTAATGTTGATGATTTGATCAATCAATGAACTGATGGCAAGAACAATGGGAGGGGGGGAGGTTAACGCCAAAATGTTAACGCACAAACTAGCAGGTTGGATATGGAAAGGTAGCCTAGATAGCAGAGCACTAAGGAACAGAACAGGATCCCCCTGAAGGTGTCACAATGGATCAAGTTCTCTCTGTTTATGTCTATGTATTTGTGCAATAGACCAAGGGAGGGTTCCCTACTACTTTCGTAGTGACATGTATTCGTGCAATAGATATGTCAAGACAATATAGATTTAATGATCGGTATCCAATGAGAGTTGTGCACAACCAACTCTCTGGGTGGAGCCCAAAAATACTCGATGATAGGTGGGCTTGGTAGTTTTTTGGAGTGGCACAAATGCTCAGGAAAAACACACTATAGGAATACAGGTGTCTGTAAGGGCTATGGAGTCAAATGTACTCATAAATTTGAATGATATGACCTTAGGATAGAATATCCTGAGGTATATATATGGCTATCAAGGTTTATGTCTGTGTGCCACTGTTATTTAATATGTCAAGCATACCTTTACTTGATTATTTTTTTCCCTCTAAATTCCCATCTCGAACATTTACCTTTATTACATCCTTCCCTCGGATTTTGCTTCCTCTTTTCCCTCTTCTCCCAACTTTATGTGCTTGTGATATATTTTTTTTAAATTTGAACTCTTCCCCTCTCTAAATCCCATTTAGACTTAGCTACTTCCTTATTGTAAGTTTTTTTTTTCTTTTACTTCCTTATGTATCAGCCCTAGGGGTGTTAAGTAGAAGGTATGGAGCATGTCGTGTGTAAGACGATATAAGTTTTAAATGTTTGAAATAGGCTCAAGATTTGGAGTCAAAAGAAGCCCTTCTAATTCAATCTTTATGTTAGAAAGACAATGATGATTTGGTGGTTGTATTTGATATGGTGTTATGTTATTCCCAAAATAAAATGTGGAATGATGAAAGGTCAATTTGTCATAACCAATCAAAAATAGATGCCAACCATGAGATCACAATTTAATTTCCAAATGTTCTTTTTATCTCTAAGGTCAAAATGTGCAATGATAAGGTGTTGAATATAGGACTGTGTTAGTAGTTTTCTGAAGTGTTTTATATCAGTCCTAAAGAGAAGATTTGCAAATTGGTGTCACTATGGGTTAGGTTCTCTCTATTTAGGCCAAGTGAGTTTATGCTCAAGGCCAAGGGAGGATTCCCTACGACTTCGATCGTTCACAGTGTTGATCAATGCCTTATATGTAAATGATCTATGATGTATATTTCCCAGAGGCAAGGCAAAAAGAGTTATTCACACAATGTCCTGGAGACAATCAAACAATTAACTTATGGATCATATATGACAAATGCAATTAAATACCAATAGAAAACCAGTGCCTTAGGAAGGGGCTATGGAGTCTAGAAAATGTCACAATCCTGATAAGATTAACCTCAGGATAGGATATCATGAGGTCTATCTAAATATTCAGATAACCAAACGATGCTTCAATCAAATGATTATTCTTTCATGTAAACTCATCAAAAAGGTTTTCAATATGTGGTTTAGTGACAAGTTGGGTAAAAGGCAAATGGGAACAAGATATTCTCTTAAATGTCCAATGCATGAAATGCTCAAGAGATCAATCTATCATGAGTGGATGTGATCAATATCCAATAATAGTACATGCACTCTAAGTGATTCCCTTTTGATATGATCAAAATGATAATTGTGAAGTAACTCAATCACATATCACTTCATCAACCAGTCAACGTGAGCTTATTCATCAAATGATTCCTCACCGGTGATATAGGTTCAAGCAATTGTAATGCCAACTAATCCAATGAAAAACATGTCAAGATTGTATGTCAGGAAATGGATTGATACCAACCTTACTAAGAAACAATATATATTCATTTAATTCAGAGAATTTATGGCTTTGAATCAATGATTGTCAGTCCAATGAATTTACATATGTCAAAGTATGAATCACATGCAAGCATATTAGTTCCAGTTCTGATTTAATTTAAAGCCTATGCATCAACAGAGCATAAAAATGATGTTTCTACCACATACAGTACATCAAATTGCTAAGTGGAGGGTTGTCTTCATGATCTTCTAAATATGAAACAATGATATTAGTCCCTACCTATCATTTCTGAATTTGTGTTTTAGTATAGGTCTGTTTAAGAATAATGTCACAGTGATTGCAACTAGATATGTCGAGGTGCCTTTTAGGATGCTAGGTAGTATTCTTTAAGGTGTTGCGTTGAGGAGATATGGTTTCAAGAATTTAGGGGGGTCTTCCCAAAGTATGTTGAACTAAATTCTATGCCAACGCAGGGTAGTCTAAGGTCTGTCTAAGGGGTTTAGGGTTGAGCTAAATTGTACCTAACCATCGATATTATGACCCATCAATATTAGGCCCTTTGGTACAAAACCATTTTTTTGTGTCAAATAGGGAATTTGACCACTCACCAAAAACCTTATCATATACTCTACAGATTAAGGAAAGGAAATATTTCTCTTTGATTTCATTTTCTTGATAAACCCTTAATTTCCATGAAGTAGTATTTATATTTTTTTTCTTAATGACAATTTTATGCATAAAACGATAGCCTTTAAACCACTCATGACCTTTAATGCCATGAAGGCTCAATAATCCTTGAAGTTCAGGTCTTGAAGGGAAATGGAATCTTCAAATTTGATCACTAGAAATTAGTGCTAAGGCTTGTGTTGATCTTTAATAGTAGTTGTTGAAAATATTAATGATCCCTAACCAATCTCCAAAATGTCATATGTTTATTGGATCTTTTGTGGCAAAACTTGCATAAACGTTGAAAGTATGAGGTGATTAACTTGTCATTAACAATGTGGGATGATCTAGAATTAAGGGATTTTCCTCAAAATTGAAACATCTCAGGGATTAGTAAAGCTATGCATGTATATCCTCATACTCTACAAGACTTCTCAATCCATCTCAATATGTACCTTTGTCATTACGATAGTGATCAACTATCTTGTTTCACAAAACTCAATCTGAATTTTATGCTTCTCCAATTGCTCACAAACATAATGGTATTGCACTTAAATGCTCTTTATTCTTGCATGAAACCTAGTATTCTTAGCCATTTCAATGAAACTTTGGTGATCACATCTTAAAATTTTAGGATTCGGTTGCTGTAACCTAACATATTTTAGTAAATTTCTTAGCCACATCAATTCCTTGCTTACATGATTTGCTACTACATGTTCTACTTTAGCACTTGATAAGAAAATGGTGGGTTACTTCTTCTCCATGAGACAATACCATGGTGGGTTACACAAGGGGATATTTTAGCTCTGAGAAGCTCCATGGTAAGTGTTGTGGGATTGGTATATGGAAAGGTGATGTGATAGAAATATTAATCTTGAGAATCCAAGTATTTTCTCATATCTCATTTATGCTTATTGGCATTGTTCTGTTGGGTATGTGTTATATTCTTTGCATGTGTGTGTGTGTGGGCGCGTCAGATACGACAACTGTGTTTGACGATCCCAACCACTAGAGCTCTGTCGTGTGCGCCGAGCGCTTTCCTAGGGGGGGGCAGGTATGCCCCCCCCCCCCCCCCCCCCCC
>SNQJ01S0018213.1:94800-128484 GCA_010110895.2 Picea sitchensis
AAATTCAGAAGAATAAGATTGTGAAGCAGGCGTAATAGACTTTGTGACTGCACTATTTAGTGCTTTAAGTGAGATAAATAAATAAATAAATAAAGAATGGAAAACAAGTTCCTCAAGGAAGAATTGATTAGGATAAAGGAAGGTTCTATAGAAGTCAGATAGTTTTTCATGAATCTAAAAGATGAGTTGGAAGAACCCAAAATGATTGAAGGAACCCTTAAGGAATAGTTGAGAGAGAAGTAGTGTTTGGAAGTCGAAGCAATATCACAAAGACAAGAAGAAGAGAAGAGAGAAGAAAATTTTGACAAGTCATCTTAAGTAAAGATCCAAGGACTTAAATAAGCTTGAAGCGGAATTTGGTCAAAAAGAAAGAAGACTTGAAGAAGAAATTGTCTCTTTGAAAACCCAACTTGCAGAAGCAAAGAGAAAGGAAGAAGTCATAAAAATCGAGATGATGAAGAAAGAAGAAGAATGTGAGAAAATTGAAGAAGAAGTTGTTACATTAAGAGTTAAGGTTGTCAAGCTCAACAAGAACATTGAAGAGATAGAAAGTTCCACATCATTAGTAAAGAAAGATGAAGAGAAATGTTGCAGGTTACTAGAAAAAAAGAATGAAGAGAAGACTAAGAGTTATGTAGAAGTCATAAAAGGCCCTACTAGGAAGGAATAATGTGAGTCCTCAAAGAAGAACATTCCATAAATGAAGAAAACTCAAGAAGAATATTACAGAAGAGACATATATGAAAGAAGACCCTCCACTTTCAGGTATCAAAGAAGCTTCAATCATTGTGAAGGAAACACCAGAAGATAAGATCTGATCAGCCAAGGCATGAGTTCAGAAGGACTACATCACAAAGAATACCATTCACTCTTAGGTATGAAAGTTTATTTTATGGTCATTGTTTTATTTGTACTAACTTTGGACATAAAGCTGCAGATTGCAGAGCTTATGGAAGAAATAGTCAAGCAAGAAATGCATATGTGACTCCATATAATATTGAAAGTTACAAATTCCATAACTATGGACATATAGCTCATGATTGTAGAAGAATGATGGATACTTCTATGAAGAGAACATTGATATCAAATATAAGAAGGTTTGGAAAAAAAAACAAGAACATGTAAAGGCAGAATAGATGAATGAAGGACACCCAAAAGTCATACTCTTAGGATTGAAAATAGTACGAGATCAAGAAAAACTACATGAAAAAAGGAAGATGTCATATACATGAAGGTTTGGAGAAAAAATGAAAAAGAAGAAGAACAAGTGAATGAAGACTAGGTCCCAGAGATCATACTCACAGGATATGCAGTAGTGTGAGATCATGATGAATCCACAGGAAAAGAGGAAGAGGTAAGAATTCAGAAAAAGGAAGATGACGAATCTGCAGACGAAGAGGAAGATTACTTCACATCAGAGCAAGTATTTTTCTGAGTCATTCGGATTGGAGACTCCCAATAAATATGAATATTGAACAGGGGGAGTCTAAGAAACAACTCTATATATCAGAGAACTATCTTTTGAGCAATCTGAAGTGTTTACAAATTTTGGAAAGACAATCTTCAAAATGGTAAAATGACAGATGGGTCCGCAGTGTATGCAGTTGAGTAGCAGAGTCATGGACAACTTTATGACATATGGACAAAGATGGATTCATGATATCTTTGAAAGGTATAAAACAATGGATGAAAGCGTATTAACAGTTGGAATCAGTGGAATCAGTGGACAAGTGGAATTAAGAAGGAAAGTAGTGAAAGGCACAACATAAACTATATCGTTAGAAGAAAGTATGGTCATTAATGTGAACTTGAGAAGCCATGAAGATTTGAAGTCAAGTAACTTTGAATTATTTTCTATATATGTCAGTGAATTAAAAGAGGAAGCACCAATGGACAAGAAACACTAGAAGAGAGGAAATAAAGCACATACAAGGAATCCCACATTGATCTACATGGCATCTTGCAGAAAAGTCAAGGAATAGAAATTGTCAGAGAAAGAGATCAAAAGCATAAAGATAGGGGGAACGCATGGAGTTAGAGAGACATTGCTCATAAAAGGTATACTAATAGGGGGAGTTACCATTTTAATCATGATGTCAAAGGGGGAGATAAACAAGAGGAGAGAAACATCGGTTGAGCATTGGTCACATGTGGAGTATGAGTGTTTCCATCAATTCTAAAGAGGGAGATTGTTGGACAGATGGTTGTCATTGATGTTGTTGGATAGTTGGTTGTCATTGATGTCAACAAGTAGTGGTTTTCATTGATGTCAACAGATGAGATGGGTGTATTTGGAGAAGTCTCCAAAGTGGTTCCCTTATGGCATAGCTCTAAGCATGACCCTCACAAGAAGACACTTTGAAGAAGTCTACAAGAAACCTATAAGTGTGGTCATGAATCTCGAAGTTGTTTGAGAAATAAGGACATGAAGGATAGTGTAAATGGAAGTAACACACTCCTAGATGGATAGTCCTCATCATTGCATTTCCAAAGGTAGGTGGAATGCCATGTAATTCCTCACGGTTGAGGAGTTACGAGGTCATGAAGTTGGAAACCCCAAAGATGGGTTAACAAGCCCCTAATTGGTTGCAATTCATTAATGAAAGGGTAAAGTGGTTGCAACAAGAAAGTTCAATAAGCCCTACAGTTAAGGAAAGAGGTTACTTAGAAAAAGTATATATACACCTTAAGAAGTCACTCATAAGTACATTCACAGACACAAACACATTCTATTGAATATCTTCTATGTGAGTAAGTGATATATTAGTGAGTTTGCGACGAAGAAATTTGAGGTAGTGAAGGAGAGCAAAGGAAAGAGTTTCGGGATTGCAGGTGTGCAAAGGTTTCTCTGAAAAAAACCTAGTTTGGATGACCCTCGTGGGTCAGACAACTAGTGTCCCGTGGGCACCCTTGCAGGTTGTCTACGGCTCTTCATGTGAGGCCCCACTAGAGAACAAGTCTTGGTCCCGCGAGGAAAAGACATATTTGGTAAGAGATGCTTTTACCAGGTTGTTGATTACCAAGTTGGCATGTTTGTCTGTGATTTGAAGCACCAGGTCAGTTACAGGTTTTGAGGTATGTTTATATGCATGATTTGTGTGTTATGTCTTGGTGACATGGTACATGCTTGAGGCATTGGTATAGTGATTTGGGAATATGCTAGAGACACATATTTGTGTTTTTGGTACATGGTAGTGGTACACACTTGGTATATGGTGGAACATGTATGAGGTGCATGTCTTGGTGATGGTATGATACAAGGTTTGAGGTACATGTTGATGATGTGATGGTCATTCCTTTGGTATCTTTTTGAGGCATTAGTATATGATTGTACATGTATGAGGTGCATGTCTTGGTGATGTTGGTACATGTTGAGGTACACCTTAGTGATGATATGGTACATTGATTAGTACTACATCTTGGATATATTGGTATCTTGGTATTGTGGCTATCTTGGTTATGCTTGAAGCACTTCACTGATAATATACTTGAGATGGTACATGGTTGATGTATATGGTATGGTACAGATTGATGTACATGGTATGGTACAGGTTGATATGCATGGTTGATGTACATGGTATGGTATAAGTTGATGTACATGGTATGGTACAGGTTGATGTGCATGGTTGATACAGGTTGATGTACATGGTTGATGATTGGTGTACATGGTTTGGTGATGGTTTTTGTACCCATGAGAGTGGATCGGTTGGTTGATGATGGTATATCAGTGATAGAGACAATGACATGTTGGATGATTGGTTGATCATCAATGACAGGTTGGTTGATGTGATAGTGAAAATGATAGGTTGGTTGATGTGACAGTGACAATGACAGGTTGGTTGATGTATTGGTGACATTAGCAGTGACAGTATTAATGGTAGTGACAGTGATTATATAGTTATATTTTAGGGCGGTAGGATGTACGGGGCAAGGAAAGGGGGTTATAGCCTCCTTCCAGTTGGTGCCGAAGAATTCAGGGAGTTGTAGCTTCCTTCAAGTTGGTGCCTGTAAATAAGGGAATCGTAGCCTCCTTCTAGTTGGTGTTGGAGAACATAGGGAGTTCAAGCTTCCTTCAGGTTGGTGCCTATAAATCAGGGGGTCATAGCCTCCTTCCGATTGGTGTTGGAGAACTCAGGGATTTGGTGCCTCCTTCTAGTTGGCACTGGTGAAATTGGAATTTGGTGCTTCCTCTGAATGTATTCTTGATATATATAAGAAATCATTCCATGGATTTCTCCCATTTGGATTTCCACATAAATTCTGGTGTACTGTGCATGTGGTTATTTGATTTGATGATACTGCTTATGGTTATATGCTCATGATATATTGAACGTGATCATAAATGATATATTGTTGATAAAGTTGAATTTTAGATATTGTTATTGAAAATGGTAAAGTGTGCTCATACTAATTCACCCCCCCTCTCAGTATTCCAACAATTAATAGGATGATTGTGCATATCCTAAGAATGTACACCTCCAAACATCCTCACACATGGGATGGGAGTCTTCCTAGCTACAATCGAATCTTTCGACATAGATCTACTAGCCATATCCCTTTTCAAGTGTGCTTGGGGTTCCAACCATTGGCCCTAATTGGCGTAGCTCTTCCCATTGCATCCACAAAGGAAGAACATGCCCATACTTAAACTAAGGCTGATGAGGCTACCAAATTTGTTGAAAGGATATAGCACATCCACCAACAAGTCCATGAGATATTGCAGAAATACAATACCAAGTACAAGCAACGACATGACCAACATCGGGTTCCACATAAGTTTCGGGTTGGTGATAAGGTATATTTTCATTTGCAGAAAGAGCACCTTGAAAGACCCCATCACAAATTTCTCCCACTTCAATATGGGTGTTACACCATCACTAAGGTGTAGGTGAGAATTATTTTTAATTAAGTATTCCCCCATTCCTTGGCAAGCATCCAGTCTTTAATGTGGAGCTCCTTTTTCCATATTTGCCACCTCTATTGGACACCTTAGAGGTAGCTAAGCACCTGACCCTGTTATTGCACAAGTTGTAGGTTTGGAAAATCCCAGCCCAAACCACAATATGGAAAAAATTAAGAGAACACCTGCCCACTGTCACCTTAGATAGGTATTCCTGTCACTTTATAGGTGAAATGATCACCTCAAGGGGGGAATCTCGGGTGACCCTAAGGGGAAATGAGATGGAAAATTATGCTTATGAATGGATGCCCCTGCAGTTAAAGTTTCTATATGAAAACAGTGTTGGAAACAAGTCTCAGTAGTAGTCAACATAGATATATATCAACAATAAAAAATCAATAAAGTTTCTAGATAATATGCTAAAAGTCAAATAAAAAATGAAAGAGAGAAACTAGGAAAATACTAGCACAACTCAAGTAAAATAGCATGAGACTTTAGCATTGAAACAAGGATGTAAGAAAAAGGTATTGCAGAGACACTATTTAGCCTTATGGTTGTAGAAAACAAATTGTTACAACAGAAAAACCAACCATCAAAACTTGCAAGTAATCCACCAAAAAGTGCACTAGGGTTAGTAGATTGTAGGGGAAGAATATTAGCAACCTATGATGATTGAATTATGAGTTATTCAAGAAAATGTTTGGGATTTGTTGTAGCCCTATTGGCTGTAGCATTAAAATTATTACAACAACAAATTGCTTGGCTAAAAGAGGGTTCCCTTAGGGCACACAAATGCTTATAGCATGTAGAAGAAATTCCAATATCTCGTAGTTCTATGTATCCCAATGCAATGATTTATTTCTCTAATGCAAGAGATTAATGCCTTTAACTATTGGGTTATGGAGTTCTTAAAAGAGAAAGAGTTAGTTGTGCTACCTCATTGGGGGTGTAAGCCCTTTTACTCCCCATGTTATTGAACTAATCGGTAAGTGCGGACACAAACAAATATCCCTAACTTCCACCAGAAATTACAACAAAACATAACATAATACACACTTCACCTTAAACTTCGTTGTTATATAAACTGGTTTAGTGAGGTACAAGTGACATATTTTTTAAACAACGCTTTATCCTCTCTAGTGTCRTCCTTGTAGCTCCTTCCTTAGTTTCACGAAATAGTAAGCCTTTCTAAGAATCACAAACCAACCAAGAGGGAAAACAAAGATATATATATATATATATATATATATTCTAATGAAGTCTATGTATATGATCAAGGAATTATACAATAGAAGACAAGATGCTTTTATAGGGAATAAATGTATTGATGTATTAAATGAAATGGAAAGTGGAGAATACAACCCGTGCCTTGATGTTGCAAGGTCCCCTTTCAATGGCTCTTTGCTCCAACACACACACCTTTGCTCAAATGCCTTGAATGAAGAAGATCCAAAATCTGACTTAAAGAACTAAAGCAAAGCTCCCAAGCATAATCTGTAGCAGAACTATCCATACAAATCTTATCCTATTCAACCTTAGCCTTTTCCATAAGAGATCCCTCTTTATATAGTGTGAAAGAGAGATGGATGAGGATATTAGGATGATCCCACTAAATCAGAGAAGTGAGTAAGATCCAAACCGATTGGAGGCCACCTCATCTTCTAGAAGATTCTCTTCTAGAAAATTCATGAATTTTTACTTTTCTTATGCTTTAAGCATAGTTGCACCCTATGCACAAGAAACATGTGAAGACGACGCAGTCCAGTTTTAAGGTAGAGTGCGACGACCAGGCATCATCGCACCCCATGCATATAGCAGGGTGTGACGACCTTCCTTGTTATGGTTTTTGAAAGAGGAAAGAAAACCACTTTTCTCATGGAGAAAAACTCTTTTAATATTTTCAGGGAACATGAACACATGTTGTTAGCTGATCACTGAGGTGACCAAAAGAATGTGTAACACCCCAAGTTATGCAAAACTAGCTAAGGAAAACCCTAAGAGGGTGTAAACCCTTTTACTCCTCCTAGTATTCCTTTGTGAAACAACTTATTTCAAGACAAAATGATGGCCTTGGTGGGGTTGTATGCATTTATACTCCCCAAGAAGCTTAGCAAATTAGACTTGTAACCAAGAAAAGAAGCAACAAGATGGATTCCTTACCTAGTGCTAGCATGAACAAGATAAACTCCTTTAACCAAGAAATATCCACCATAAAGCAAGAAAAGTACTCCAAGAGAGATAGGGCATCACTTATCCATCCAATAGCATAAGACAAATCATCACAATAGAGTGTAACCAAGAGAGATGAAGAAAATTTCCCAAGTAAGGCACAAATTTCAACCAAGTATCCTCTCACAAGAGGGAGAGTTATGATTTAATGAAATGGAGACGATCTCTATTTATACAAATCCTCTAAAACATAGTTGGTCCACATTCAAAGGGTAAACCACAAGATAAGTGGACAAAAACCCTTACTCTTTCCCCTTTTCCAAAATAACATTTTTTAATTCATAATTTTCACATAAGATAAAACCCTAGAAACATGACGTCACCCTCTTGGGGAAACTTTTTGGCACTTTCAGGTCAAGTCGTTGGGTTGGAGATGAGGGCGCTAGGCCTCCAAAGGTAAAATGTCTTCAAGGTAGTCCTATCCTCCATGATCCAATGGACCTCTCCCTCAAAACATGCCAAGTATCTTCGATCACCACCAAACCCTAGCCCTAGGGTGATGTCAAGCCCTTAAAAGTGATGTTTTAGCCTCCTAAGGTGAGTCGTTTCAACTCGTTTGGCTTGTAGGGATAGGTGAGATCCTCCAAGGTTTCGTTTAGGCCTCCAAAATCATATCATCATCATTCTAGGTTGAGACCCATGTTTTTGTTATTGCTCATTTGAAAGAGAAATTAATGTATTGTTTTGTGGTTTTCTTTGTAGAATTGTTTAAAAAATCATTCAGAGACAAGTACATTATTAGTTCTATTTTGGTTTTCTTCAGTTTCCTAAGGCTAGTTGTGACTTAATTTCCAGACATTGGGGAAATAGTCACATAAACTCTACTCTCGTTTTTACAAACAACCCCTAATGTGAGTAATCAAATAAATACCACCAATTCAACTGTCATGCTAAGAAGAGCTATATAATTCTCACCAATCTTCAATGCAATTGACTTCTCAAATGTAAACCCACTTATTGAATAATTTCTCGTATACGTTCTTGCAAAACATCACACCATGTTTATAATATGTTTGTAATTACCTCGAGAGAATGCAAAGAGCTAGAATCCAAAATGGCCTTAAACCCATTTGATTTCTACGAAGAATATTCACACCCATTTGATTCTAAAGTAGAATCATTCGACCCAATCGATTTTGGTTGGTCAGCCCCCAAAAAATCCAATAGATATGACAAAGATCACCAGAAGAACACTAATGATGTCCCAGGATTTGGAAAGCACGACATGACATGAATATCCAACAAATATCGTGAAGTGTGACATCAACAGACATAAGATTCCAAGGGTGACGAAAAGAAACACACATAGTTAGCCTAGATTTCATTTTACTCATATTTAGAAGTTCAATCTGTCATTTACTTCCCACACAAATAGTAAATTTAAAATGAATTTGAACATACATCTAATAAAATGAAACAACTAAGAATGGATGGTGAATGGATATTACAAATCTGGCAAAATGATTGAGTAAAAGCACAAGGGATGGGTCAAATTACATAGCATCCATTCCGGTGATAGCTTGATAGCTTGGCTCTGAATTTAAGAGATGCTCCAACTTTGTCTGGGCTCTCTTATGAGCTTAAGGGTTCAACACCAGTTTTTTCATAATCCAGTCCTTAAGCAGAACCATCATGCATGCCTCCACTCGCTATCCATGCAGCTACACGTAAAGTCGTTATGTTTTCCTTCACGCACTACCCATGCAACCACAAATATAACAAGTAGCTCACCTTTTAACAAATTATTAACTTCTATTTATTTTATTCTAAATAATACAATTCATATTCAAAATTTATTGGTAAAAGTAAACAATTAAAATATTAATTATAAACTTTCAATATATTTACTTTTAATTATAAACTTTCATATAATGAAAAATTGACCCAAAAAAAACATTAAAATTATATATAAAAAAAAACATAAACTTTTTCTTTTTTTTTTAAACTCAAATTAACATGAAGCATTTTCAACTTAATATATCAGCAAAGGGCATGAGGTCAAGCTATGGATGAGGGAGGCATGCGTGAGGGGTTACGAGAGCGAGGAAGTCCTAGCTTCTTTGAAGGGTTCTAACACATATTTCACTTTATTAATGCATGGGGCATACTAGATTTGGTGTGAGTCGAAGATTGAAAGGTACACATTCTATTAGTCTAAGCCGAAGAAATATTTTGTGTATTAAATCCAAGTTGATCAGTGTAGGTTATACAAAATAGTTTAAGCCGGAGAAATATTTTGTGTATTTTATCGAAGTTGTTCAGTGTAGGTTATACAAAAAAAGTTCCATAAGTCTTCAGAATAAATTATCAACGACCTTTGTCCAGTAAGACATGTTCATGTTTTACGCATGAGATTCTACTTCAAAACTTAGGTTTCTTGCTTCATATATTTTAACAATTTCTCAAAGTAGTTAACATGATTGGTTTCCAAGTTTTGAGCATGCAACAAATATATATTGTATCAATATCATGTTCTGAGACCATAAATAAAGTAGTTAATATGATTGGTTTCCAAGTTTTGAGCATGCAACAAATATATATTGTATCAATACTATGTTCTGAAATCATAATTATGGTATATATAGTGTCTTTAGATGTAAGTCTAAGAGTTAAAATTATCAATAATTCAAATATACAAAATACAAAATACAAAATGGTCAAACTTATGTAATAAGGAAATTGGTTTTGAATGTCGTTGCCAGACCTAATAAGAAGTAATCTACTTTTCGTAGGTATTTCCAAGTTGAGAATCATGATGACAAGACTCCAATATGATGAGCAATTCATTTTTGCTAGATGATAATTTCAGGTAAAATTTTATGTTAAATATGTAAATGTGGGATGGTGCATCCTTTTTCACATCACGTTGGATTTTTATTTTATAGCATGTGATTGTGAATTGCATACAGGTCAGGACTTATCAATCAATTGGTTTAGTTTGAAGCCATATCTTATCGTGCGAACAAAGTTGCACTGAGCTAGTTCGAGATTTGAAATAATAAAGCATTTTCCAATTATTAATTCATTGGTTGCTGGTATTGGAAACACTCTTAATTCCTTGATCCATTCAATAGCACAAAATTCATCATTAACTAAACAATTATCTGGTCACACCATGTCAAAAACATCTCAGATTCCACACCATTTGCATTTAACATTAAGTCACTATACCTAATTTATTTTAACAACTAGACATATGAACTATGACAAAATTAGAATTAACTGCGTTGCAACTATTTCCCTTATTTTGAAAATAAAACTATGTTTGCAATATCAAAAAAAAAATTATTATCCTTTTAAAAAAAAAAACATGTTTTACAATGCTATCTTCAACATGCTTGGAACTTGGTTTAATATCAACGACATAGACATGTAGTGGCCACAACAAGAGGAAGGGTACCTTTGAAAGTGTTTTTCTTTTAATATGTGGACACGAGTCCTAATAGGGATTCTAAGCGAGGGATATAATTCCTCTTTGGTAAATTGTACCAAGGTACTACAAAATATGTAATCAAAAGGTTTTATCAAGATAAGCTGCAAAAGTCAACAAAGGCACAACGGTCCCGATGCTTATAATTTTCTTAAAAGGGAGTGGAAATATTAAAAAGGAGAACCTCTCGTTTCATCTCTACAAGAAATTGCCACATATTGGAAGAGAATATGAACAAAAATCAATCTGTGTTATAGACATCTTTGAAAGATGATTGGAAATGGAAGTGTCTTTATGGAAGGTGGGTCACATCCCATGAACATGTGAAGTTTGAAAAGGGTCCATAATTTTAAAAGGGACATGATTTCAAATCTCCCAAAAGGACATACAGATCATAAAATCCACATGAAGGCATCTTTCCCGTTGGCTTTATATAATAAAGTATTTACATTCAAGTCAACGAATATAAATATATATATATAATTTTTTTCGTTAGGTAGATAATGTTAGGCCAATTAAAATTTTAAAAATAAATTAAAATTAGCATAATTTCTAGGCGGTTGAAAGGGAATGTTGAAGTGATAAAAGGGTGGTGTGAAAAAAAAGTAAGAAAAATGATAAAAGAGAGGTTTTATGTAGGTAAATTGTTGTGTATTTTTTTTTCTTGCAAACATCTATAGAATTTTGGTATGGTAGTGAAATACGTACATGTTTTCTGGAAAATCTTGAATCAATAAAGTAGAGTAGAAGAACAGGTTGTAAATATATTAAGTAAAAGGTTGTAATTGGAGACCAACATGGACACTATAATAAACAAGAGGAATCCATGACATATGAATGATAAACAGATGTAGTACATAGCATATAATTATGAAAGACATTCAGAGATGGAATATGTAGTCATGGTACTGTATTTTGAAATTTTTTATTCATCTAAGAAGAATTAAAATGGTTATATTGACAAAGCATCTAAGCATGCTTCTTCTTTCTTTCTTAGTGTAATTAATGCACTATCTTGCATTTTTTTCATAACCTAAAATAAACCTGGTAGAAACGATTTACCCGACAAAAATATAGTAAAAACATCATAAGACTATATAAGTCACAATCAGGTGTGGGATTGGAATAAGTATTAACCATGAGAACATAATATTCAATAAGATGTGTGTGCCATAGAATATTCAATGCAAAAATGTGCATCCAAATATGTAACTTTGCCTTGGGGTACATGAGATGCATCCTCAGTGAGTAAGTATGCATGAAAATATGTTGATATTGACTCCCAAAAGGTGAATTTTGGCCACATGTGCAAACATGCCTCCAAATATGTGAACTCAACACTAAAATAAGTCTCATAAGGCATGGGCATACCCTAATCATATGAAGATAAGACAAATCCATGTTGCCAACATTGTATATGTCCTAATGCAATGCTACCGAAAGAGTGCAAAATGGATTTTGCATTTTCTAGTGGTAGAAAGTATGATTATGAGATCATATATAAGAAAGGAAATGAGAATGTGGCAGTGGATGCTTTGTCACAAAAATATGAGGAGGAGGGTTCTCTACTAGCATGATAACCTTACATGTGCCTAATTGCATTGTTGAAGCCCACCAAGAATGGTGGACCAATGACTATATGGTTCAACTCATCCACATGAATCAAGAGGACCCCAATCTACCTAAGGGCTACACTTGGTGGCAAAATACCTTGAAATACAAAGGGAATTATTCCAGTCCAGAATTCAAAGTTGAAACCCAAGGTGTTAGAGGAGTGCATTCATCCCATATCGTGGGTCACTTTGACTTTTATAAAGCCTATGAATGTGTTAACTGCTCTTTCTTTTGGGAAGGCATGAAAAAATACATCCAAACTATTGTAGCCTCATGTGATGGCTATCAATGAAACAAAGGGGAGACAATTGAGACTTCAAGGGAATCACAACCACTACCGATACTAGCCACTATCTAGACTGGCATTTCTATGGGCCTTCCAATAGTAGTCAACAAAACAACGATCATGGTGTTAGTTGATTGTCTTTCCAAATACACTCACTTTTGTACGCTACCGCACCCATTTACACCTTCCATAGTTTCCCAGGTTTTCATGGATCAAGTTTTTAAGGTATATAGTATGCCCACTTCCATTGTGTTGGAGCATGACCCCACATTCACTAGTAAATTTTGACGATAGTTGTTTAAACTCTAGGGCACACAATTGAACATGAGAACAACTTATCATCCTCAAACAAATGGTCAAATAGAAGTGGCCAACAAGTTCTTCAAAACCTATTTGAGTTGCTTTGCTTTAGACAAACATCATCGGTGAGAATAGTGGCTACCCCTTGTAGAATGGTGGTATAATATTACTTATCATGGTGCTACCAAAATGGCACCATGTGAAGCAGTATATGGCCAAAACCCCCCTTCATTGGTTTCATATTTACTAGGAACAACCAAGGTTCAAGAAATATATTGCATGCTTTACACTAGAGAGTCCATCCTATGCACTCTTAAGGACCATCTAGTGACGGCTCAAAATCACATGTAGCAACATGTTAACTAGCATTGCTCTAAGCGTTCTTTTGCAAAAGGGGATCAAGTGTTCCTTCAACCTTATAAATGGACCTCTCTCAAAGATAATTTCCACTAGAAGGTTATGTCAAAATTCTATTCACCTCATCAAATCCTCTAACGTAATGGACAAGTTGCCTATAGATCGACTCTTCTATCCCACTCCAAGATCTATCTAGTGTTTCATGTGTCTTGGTTGAAGAAGGTAGTGTGGTCAAATTGTCAAGTTTAATCTAACCTCCCAGAACTTGGTGAAGAAGGGTCCATTTGGCTCTAGTTGAGAGTATTATTTGCCACTAGAGAGAGTTGTGACTACACTAGTGCACCATCTGAGAATTTTTGATCTAATGGAAATATATACAGTCAAAATATGTTGCTTGGTAATTAACAATGATTTTACAGAAGTTTCCACACCTCCAGCCTTGAGGACAATGTTGCTTTTGAAAGGGGAGGGCATCTTAGGGTCCTACCCTAACCTCTTGACTTTGGGTACTTAGTAGCTAGTCAATTAATGTACAAAGCCATCTTCTTTAAATAAGGCCCATTAGATAGTTACTAGGTAGTTAATGTGAAAATGATCCTCTTTATTAAATAAGGTTCACTAAGTTGTTTGTACACATTAATGACGAGTTCACAAGTAGTTAAGACTTTTGCTATTAAGAAGCTATTTATTTAGTTAGAAGGTTCATAATGTTTTTGAAGTGTTGTTATTGTATTTGGAGCTTTACTAATAGGAGGTTGTCCCCTCAAAAAGACAAGTAAACATTGCTCACTCTGTTGGAGATCTACAAGGGATACATTTTGTAGATTTCATTTTATTTATTCATATATTTGTTTTTCCATATTTAATTTTTCTAAATATTATATTCTATTATAAACACCTAAAGAATATGATTCCTTTCTTTAATAAATAAAAAATATATTTTCCCAAAAAATCTAGATCTGGTGGACGATGAGAGTTTAATTATTCATTTGGATAAGGATGACTGGCCACCTCCAAAAAGGCAAAAAGGAGACATTGAGAACGACTGTGCGTCCCACCCGTTTAAATGCCATTTAATCTCAATAGATAAGACTGGATGAGGATAAAAAATGGATACTTACCTAAATGCTCGTCGCCGACCAAGCCTCAAGCTTACCTCAAATTCCGGAGAACCCTCTGGCAACACGTCATTGGAGTCAAAGTTATCTTCCGAAATGTAAAAGCACCGGCGCTCCTTGCCGACGTGACAGGCCAAGATAAGGCTGCCCAACCGCCAGCTCGAAACTCTAAAACCGCTAGCAGCCGAAGAGAAGTTTTCGCTTCTTGTGGACAGGGGTACGCCCCCCCGCAAGGATAGCACCCGCCTGCGAGGGTTCACGTGGCGCAATCACTGTAGACATACGCGGACAGGTTCTTATCGCCTGCCCGCTACAAAACGCCCACGAC
Source organism: Picea sitchensis (assembly GCA_010110895.2). Classification (NCBI taxonomy): domain Eukaryota; kingdom Viridiplantae; phylum Streptophyta; class Pinopsida; order Pinales; family Pinaceae; genus Picea; species Picea sitchensis. Next base: position 109,363 of record SNQJ01S0018213.1, read on the forward strand.
GACGGTTGGCAGGGGGAGAATTTCAGTTGATGCAGAAAGAAGGAAACAGAAATTCCGTGACAGGAATTCAAATTGATTTCAAAACCCTATTTTCCTTTCCAGAAGCTATATGGCGGAAGAACGCTTCATATCGACATGCGGTTTATCTTCATCTTCTTTTTCTATTTGTTCACCCGATTCAACGGCATCCTTGGCTTCCTCGGACGACATGACGGACAACGGCAATTCTTCATGGGTTTTCTCGACTCCACAGATCCCCGATGGCAATGGCGGCCCTCTCTTCCACATGAAGTCTCTCAGAGTGAGCCTCCCTTCTCGCAAGTAAGTCTAATCGCCCACTATATATATCCGTTTACATAATCGCCCTGTCTTCATTTGGAACGGGGGCTGCTGTAATATTTTGTTGATTTTGGCTGTTTGTTTGAAGAATTTGCAGGAGGGGTTTGTCCAATTTTTTCACCGGCAAGTCGCAGTCGTTTACGTCACTGGCAGCTGTGAAATGCGCGTAAGACCTTGCCAAGCCGGAGGAGAAGCTCAAGAGTTCCCACAGCTCGGAATCGGCGGTAAAATCATCATATAATAATCAGGCCATTCGATCCTCAATATTCTCCGTAGGCTCAGCCGAATCCATTAAAACGTCCCGCAAGGCTTTCAGTGGCGCTAAGATAATGGGCAAGAAAGGTAGCCGTTTAATGGCCGCAAATTCGTACAGACTACCGCTATCACCTCCAAGACAGATTATTTAGGACTCGCGGGCAACAGACAATATATAATTTACAGATCCATTCCCAACACGCTGTACATAATGCTCAAAATGAGCATTTTTATTTTATTTAAACTTCTCAACCCCTGACGGATTTCGAGTCGGGGACGGAAGAAACCCCCATCTGATGTAAGATACTTTAATGCCAAATCTTCAAAGTGCTTAGATATTACGATTACAGTAATATAGCCGTAACTGCAGATACAAGGAAATGAAGAAGGGAGGAATGATGTAATTTAATTATTTATTATTGATGTAATTTAATTATTTAAAAAAATATTTTAAAATAAATTTCATTTTTCTATTTATTTTTATTAATTCCAAAAATAACTCCACTTACTTTTCCAAGCTCGCACCCATAGACGTGATATTATTGGAACGCTGAACTTATACGTAACACGTTGTCATATATATGTGGAATCTTATCTCTTAAGAACCTCAATCCAACGTTACACGCTCGGCGTAAAGCACGCTTTAGCTCCCAACGAGGGATGATTAAAGCTACCAGGGGTGGGTTATGTATGAAAGAATATGAGTAAGGTTATTTTATATTTATCTAGGGCGTAGGGTACGTATATTTTTTAGATTTAATTAGTCAAATAACTTAATTTTATGAAATAATTATATTGTCATTTTAAAAATATATTTTAATATAATATTTTATAGAATTTCTAATTTTTATTAGAGATTTATGTATTTTTATAAGATGCATTGAAGATATTCTTATTTGTACTTATTAGATGTTGTCATTAAAAGATAAAGAAGGTTTTGATATCCAATTTTGAGGTTAATGAGGCTTGAATAGAACTTCTATTTGTTGAAAATCATTTACAAGTTGTTTTGGACTTAGAAATTGTTTTCTTTTTCCAAATGAAAATTAGCCCAAAATTATATTTAGATATAATTTTTTTTACATAATATCTGAATATGTATACCTCTTTAGACTTTACTAGTCAAATCGTTGGGCAAATCGTTGGGCGGAGGCGGTCCCTTGTCCCACAAACAAGGGGGTCTCATACACCAATTTGGTGTGGCTTAGTCGCGACCTTAAAAAGAGATTATTATTATTATTATTATTATCATTCAAGTCCAAAAATCCCAGTCAGAAGACTGATAATAAGCTTGGATCGAAGGACAGTAATATTGTCTTTGATTGCATACAGTCTTATCATTGATATTTCAATATCAAAATAACACAAAAAAGATCACAATCATTAGCACTATAGGCTATTCCTTCTAGATCACTAGAATAGAAAATAAAAACTATCTATCTCAAAAAAGATAGTATCATCAGAACATGGACAAATGTTCCATACTTCCTGCTCCTCTAGGTTCCCAAAGATAATAAGATATCTTGCCCTCTGGTTCAAGAAGTGTTGATTTTGATAGCTGATCTGCCTCTTTGTTAAATTCTCTGTATATATGGTGAAAACTGATAGCCTAAAAATTCTTTATGAGATTTTTAGTTCTAATTTTCCATGCTTCTATAGTACAAGCCTTTAGTTGACCTTTGTCATTTAACCAATCTATAATCACTCTAGAGTCACCACATGCTTGAATCTTTGGGAGATATAGATGGGTAGCTAGGGTAAGGGTCGCCCAAATACCCAAAAGCTCTGCCTTTGTATTGGTGCCCTCACCACCATTAAGAAGTCATCTATAAACACGAGAGTCAAATGTTTTTATAACTCCCCCTTCCCCACAACATTTCTTCTTACTCTGAGTTGCCCCATCGAAAAAAGATAATGAAAATCCATCGGAGTTCAAGACTCTACATTCTCTTATAGGAGCGAGAATTTGAGTCGATGGCTATTGCTTATAAAGTCCCAACACTTTAATGATCACAGAGTGGACAAAAGGGGCCGTGTTGTCGAAAGTAGTTGTGTTCCTTTTATTCCATATAAACCAACAGATAATAGCTGCAAGAGAAGGAGACACCAATTTATCTTTAATCTAGTTAATAAAGCAAACAGAAAAATCCTTACCTTCCCAATTCCTCTTAAAATTTTGAGTGTTCTTGATTATGTCCTAGATATTTTTAGTGAACAGATAGTCAATAAAAAGATGATTGATATCCTCTGTATTGTTTTTGCACAAAATACATTGGCTAAGACCTTCCCAATCCTTTTTCTGTAAGATATCCCAGGTTAATATTTTTTGTTCCGTTGCTAGCCAAATGAAGAGTTTGATCTTTAATTGTAAAATCCCATTTCCATATTTTTTGTCTCCAATCCACAAATTGAAAATTAAAATTTGAATAAAGAGCCATATAAGCATTTTTAACTGATAACAAACATAAAGAGTTACCTCCTTGCCACAGTAATTGATCTGGAGTGTCCCTTGTAACAACTATGGCGCCTATGAGAGTTTTATGAAAAATATTCCACTCTGCTGCTAAATTACCACTTAAGCCCAGATCCTTGCTTTCAAACCAGTTCCCTAATAATCAACATAATTGTGAGTTTTTTTTTCTTGCGCTAAGACAAAAATCTTTCCTTTCGATAGATGATCAATAAGCTCCCGGGAGAGAATGGATCTGTCTCTCAACTCCAGAGTATGGTATTTACCTTAAGAAATAAGGTGGCCTGTACCCGACAACCAACTGAGCTAATGTGTAATAAGGTGAATAGATTTTAGCAAATTATTCCAGATCCTTGAGGCCGAGTTCTGTTTGAAGGAGTCTGATTTAAGCCAATTCACAATGGTAGTATGTTGCAGGTATTTATCCTTAACAATTCTATGCTAGATGCCTTCCTGAGTAAGAACACGCCAAAGAGTGTTTGCATTTAGCGCTGAGTTGAAGTGGATTAAGTTGCGAAACCCCCAACCGCCACAAGACTTAGGATGAGATAACACGCCCCATCTGCATAGATGATAATGTTTGGACTCACTATTCCCCTTCCCCAGGAAATTAAACATTAATTTATGGATCTGATAAATAATGGAACGAGGAATAAGCTCCAAAGACATCCAATATATTGGTTGACTTTCCAAGACAGATTTGAGTAGAATATAACGACCCCCCCATGATAACCATTTATTGCACCAGTGACCAATCTTGTTACCCATTTTGATTAATAATCAGCTCCAGTCCGACGCCCACTGAGCACCATTCTTTAAAAAGCAACCCAAGTACTTAAAACCCAAGTTCAAAGTTGAAAAAGTGTAAGAAAGCAAGGACTTGTAAGGGATAAGATCTGAGTTTGATAGTCCTTCAAAGTGCAAAGTTGTTTTTGATACATTGGCTTGAAGGCTAGAAGCTTTGTAGAATAAAACAATGAGTTTTTCTATCTCTTGCCACTCTTGAAGATCAACCTTTGAAAAAATTAAAACATCATCCACGAAGAACAAATGTAGGATGCTTATCAATCTTGAAACTTTGATACCAGTAAGATTCTTCTCCTCTTTTCTCTTTTTTAACAGGAGACTAAGTCCTTCCATTATCAGTATGAATAATAAGGGTGAAAGAGGACAACCCTGGCGCAATCCACGACCACTCTGGAAGAAATCTGTAGTTTCACCATTGATTAACATTGCATAAGTAGGATAAGTTACACAACTCATAATCCACTTAGTCATTTGAATGCCAAAACCAGCTTGAATTAAAATCATTCGGAGAAAATCCCAATCTACGCAATCATAATCTTTCTTCAAATCTAGTTTGAGAACTAAGGATTTTGTTTTCTTTTTTGTGATGCTATGGAGACATTCATGCGTTGTACCAATATCATTATGTATCCTTCTCCCTTTTAAAAAGCCGAATTGTTCCTCAGAGAGATTACTAGACAGAATAGGATTTATCCGATTTGCAATGACTTTGGATATCAACTTGTAACATAGATTGCATAAGGATATGGGTCTATAATCCCTGAAACTTGAAGGCTTATTTTCTTTAGGAATTAACGCCAAGAAAGTGAAATTTAAACTTCCTGTTATAGACCCCAGCTTTCTATATTGCTCAATCATCTGCACAAGATCTTCACCGACCAATTCAATAAAGGTGGTAAAGAATTCCATAGTCCAACCATCAGGGCCATGACTCTTATCTCTTTTGAACAATGCAAGGACTTCTTTAATCTAATCAATTGTAACCGGTTCAAATAAATTTCTAGCTTCCTCTTCATAAATCATCCTGGTGAAAAGACCAGTTACCTAAATTTGTTCATTTGTAAAAGAATCAGATCGTGCCTTATAGAAATTTTTGAAATAATTTGTTGCCACTTCCTTAATTGCATTCTGATCTGTGTAACTATTGCCATCATTATCATTGATTTCCCAGATATGTTTGTGTATACGCCTGTGATTAGAAAATTGATAAAAATATTTTGTATTCCGATCACCACTCTTGATCCAAATTGCTCTGCTCTGTTGATGCCACTTTTCTTCATCTAATTTAAGTAGCTTATTTCTTGCCAATTCTAAATTTCCAAGAAGGATTTCTTGATTCGCTTGTGAGTGATCATCCACAAATTTTAAAAAAGTATCTTTAATCTGTGATTCTAATGATACCATTTGTTTCTGGATAATTCTTTCTCTCTCTTTGGCCCAATCGTTTGTCTTTCTTTTTAATTCTTTTAACTTCCATACCAATCTACGCTGGCAACCTGATTCGGCATTGAATTTTGGATCCCTCCAAATCTGGTATACTAAAAACTTATAATCTTCCTCAAGCACCCAGAGCAGATTGAATTTAAAAGGAAAGGATCTATACACCAGAGAAGTTTCCAACTGTAATATAATTGGAGCATGATCTGAAATGAAGGGATACTCCACCCAGGAGCGATAAAGTCCACAAACAGATAACAAACCTTCCGAAATAATGCATCTATCCAATCTTTTAGCAATAGCTTGAGTCCCTTGACGCCCATTTCGCCAAGTTGGAACTACCTTGTCTGGGCGTAGATCCACAAGATTTTTAGAGATCAACAATGACTTGTAGTAATCTGCCAATGAACCAGAAGAATTATAACCTCCCAATACTTCATCTGATGACAGTTCAATATTGAGATCACCATCAATAATCAAATTGTCAAGAGACAAAATACCACTGTCAGCGAAGTTATCCCAGAATACACGTCTGTCCGAGCATGGACCACAAACATTTAGAAAAGAGAGTTGCTTCTGTGTAGAAATGACTTTTCCAAACAACAGAATACCACCACAAGTAAGAAGTGGTTTTAGATAAAAAAAATAAAAGGATCCCAGGTGACTAACAAACCTCCCGAGGAACCAAGAGAATTTACAGCACAAGAAACCCAAGAAGGACGGAATATATTCACGAAGTCCCTCACTTTTTGTTCATGAACAAGGGTCTCTTGTATAAAGATGATCTTCGGACGAACTCTATCCAGTAAACGTCGAAACGAGGCGCCCTTAAGGGTTCCCCCTACCCCTCTGATATTCAAAGACAGAAGGATCACTATTTTTCCCTTGCTAGGGCCTTCATAGCTCTAAGTGCCCCACTATCATTAGCGGATAAATCAATGTCACAGGAAGGACCAACCCCTCCTGCCAGTTTTTTACGAGAGCTTCGGGTTTTTAATTGAGAATGCTCTATACATAAACCCCTTGACCAAGCAAATTCCTTCTCTGAACCTTCAATGCGGGAGTCAGTAGTAACAAGTTTAACCTCACTAAGCAAATTCCTTCCGAACCTTCAATGGAGTCGTAGAGGTCAGTAAGTTTAACCTCACTAGTAGAGTCTTCGTAAACTGCTTTACCCAGATAAACAGGTAATGGGAAAGTTGACTTCTGGTCACGTATTATGCTCTAAGTGCCCCACTATCATTAGCGGATAAATCAATGTCACAGGAAGGACCAACCCCTCCTGCCAGTTTTTTACGAGAGCTTCGGGTTTTTAATTGAGAATGCTCTATACATAAACCCCTTGACCAAGCAAATTCCTTCTCTGAACCTTCAATGCGGGAGTCAGTAGTAACAAGTTTAACCTCACTAGTAGAGTCTTCGTAAACTGCTTTACCCAGATAAACAGGTAATGGAAAGTTGACTTCTAGTCACGAATGAAAGGAAGAAGAGAATCAAGTACAACAGACAAAGAAGAATCATTTTCGACTCCTACGTACCGGCCGATAATACAACACTTGTATCCGACAAGGACATCGACGGAGAGGAAACTGAGTTTACAAGACTCTGCTCTATAACAAAAGGAAAAGATCCTGGGTGGGACTCCGTAACAGGGGAACGATTAGAGGAAAAATCTACAACAGGTGCCACCAGAATGACTAGAGGAGGTTTGTCCATGACACGAAGGTCTTGGCTAAGACCCTGAGAAAATAAAGAAGGCTCGACAGATTTTTCAACCATCCGAGGGGAAATATTACTGGAAGTCGAACGCTTTAACCAACCCAATGAGTCCACAGCCTCACGTTCCCAAGAAGTTAAAGACTCAAAAAGAAAGGGACAATAGGTTTTGAGCTTACCTGAAAGAGTATCCAAGGGTTCAACCTGACTGTCGCAATCCACATGAAAATGAAAATCACCAGAGTCGAAAAGTTCCACAGCAGGGGTCCTGTCTGGCACGTCCCAATTGCTAAGTTCTTCATCAACTTCCACAATTGTCTCCCTTCCTTTACAGTCTCTGCGAAGGTGGCCCGTATTACGACATAGACTACAACAGAAAGGGATTCCCATATAATCTAGGCGTTGTTGTGTCTGTCGACCACGCCATTCAATCTCGATGCTTTCCGACAAACCACCATGAACATTCATCTCCACTAACAGTTTGTCAACTTTCCTTGACGGGGATCTGAGAGACTGTTCATCAACCACAATAAAGGTACCCATCACATCACCAATAGCTTTTATAGCTCCCTCATTCCATAAGTGAATGGGTAACCCTGGCAAGAGTACCCATAGATTCCTGTGTGGAAAATATTCCATTGCAGGATCAAATGCAACTCTCCATCTCTTGAGCATGAGGTTTCTCCCTCCAAACACCCAATGAGAGGCCAAAAAGAAGTTAGTGTCCTCTGGAGAATGATAGATAAACCCCAACCAACCTTTCACCAGGTATAAAATTTTCGGCGTATAGCCTAATGTAGGGCTCCAATACTTTTCCATCCATGTCTGAAGTGGATCTTGAGATAAATAATGGTAGGAGACTCGGCCAACTAGGCCATAGAGCGCCATATGGCAAGTTTCTTCTAAACCGACATCAGAGCCCAGTAATAACTTCTTGGAAACTTTGTTTGGCTTCCACAACTTGCGTTTAAAGCCTGTAGGAGACCACTGAACTCTGACCTTGCACGAAACTCTCAACGAAAAATCATCATTCCTATGAGGAACACCGGTCCCAACTACATTGACTGGCGACACGACAAAGCCAGAGCCAAACCGTGCACACTACGAAGAACTGGGTAAAGATTGTGAGTCATTTAAAAGAGTTGCAGGTAATGAGGACCGCATATTACCTTGAGAAGGTGGTGAAGACGAAAAATGGAGAGTGCCATGTGGAAGCTTTGATAAGTTAAGACCTATCGGCTGTCTCCCATCCTCATCCGCCGAGATCATTATTGCACTGACAATTATTTAGGTAGTAACATTCAAATCCCCCGGAAGAACGGACACCTAGACAACACTTAGCAAATAAGCCAATAGACCATTTTCCAATAATGGTAACGTGGAGCAACGTTGCTTTTCTTTGGGCCAAGGACTACAAAACAAAAAAATCTAGAGATACAGTAATAAAGAACCAAATAACTTATCCGAGATGAATAATGGAGGGTCCCATCCAAGGATCTAAAGAAGAGAAATGATCAACTACTGCCAAATAAACTGATTTATAGTGAAAAGACGCTTCCAAGAATTGTTTTCTTCTTATAACTATATTTCAATTATCACATAAATAAAATTCATAATTTATATGAAGCTCCTACTATACCAAACACAAACATCCTAAAAGATTATTTCAAGAAAAGATTAAAGATTTGTAAAATAAACATATTTCCAAAACAAATATTAAAAAAAAACCTTTATTAACAAATTTAAAGACACAACTAATCCTAAATTCCTAAAAGAATATATTAAAAAAATTAATATATAAATAACTAATACATATTAACTTATATAGACACCTAACACAACTTCAAAAAAACCAAGAAAAACCACTAAAAAATCATGCTTTGTTTTCAATGAAGTGAGGAAGAGTCATGATCCATATTTTAATGAATCAATGATCATGTTATCGCCGATTGATATTCTTTCAATAGATAAGGAGATATAAAATGAGTAAGAGTTAATAATTGATTGATATTCTTTCAATAGATAAGGACATATAAATGAGGAAGAGTTAATAATTTCTATGTGATATTCTTTCAATAGATAAGGACATATAAATGAGGAAGAACATATAAATGAGGAAGAGCTAATAATTTTTATGTGAGTGAAATTGATGATAATGTAATAAATATTATTATTACCAATAATTTATTATTTGATAAAGTTTTAGAATTATTAATTATTTGATAAAGTTTTACAATTAATATAATGTTAATATTGATATTAGTCAAAATAAAAGTATCAATATTGTAACATTTTTATTTTCCTCAGTTTGTAAATATAATTATATTGGTCAAGAGATTAGGGTACACTCGATATGTGTGAATGTTTGATTTGATGAATCTTTGTATAAAAGGTCAATGAATTTAATTTATGTTATTAATAGAAAATGGATAAGTGTTGCATAACTGCTGAAAGGGGGTTTGCCAAGATAAACCACAGATGCTATGAAAGAGATGGTGAGGGGAACTAGGAATGGTTGAGATAACCCCCACCAAACCAATACCTTGCTGGATTTAATTGCTCAGGACCATAACAGTCTTCTGGCCCAGGAATGAATTACCAGTCAGGTTGGTAGGTGGGAAGACCTCCTCAAGAGTTAATGAGGGATGAGGCAGGGCACCCATCTGTAAGGATTTCAGACTTGACCACAGACTGGGGATTGGGGCCACACGCAATCTTGCTGAGGAAGGAAAGAAAGGAATGCATGTTGGATAGAGGAGAGTGGGGGGAAAAGAAAAAGAGAGACTAAGCTCTTGGGTTTGAGAAAGAACTGAAAAAATGCAAGCATGTTCCGGTCGCAGGGAGTGGCTAGCAGTGTTATATTACAAGCTGATAAACGAGGGTGATGAGTGACTAAGGAGGTACTTAGGAAAAACTCCTTGCTTGTTATAGAGAAGACCGGTTTCCAAGATCTTGTGGGAGGAGGAGAGTAACCTTCGTCCCTAACTGTTGTTGAGCTGGAAGGAAGAGTTCTCTCTCAGAGCATCGTGGTCTAGCTCGGGGGTGGCCAGTGGTAAATCCATTAGGAGTGACTGATCCTATGGTTGGGTGGAAACAAACACCCCTTCCAGTAGTCGCACCACGTCTTCTGGTTCTGATAAGTTTTTTCATACTTTATGCATTGAAATGAAATAATGGGTTAATGCCTATATATATATATATATATATGGTTTTTGTATTCAATGATCAAGCTATGCGTATGCATTTATCTTCTTGTGAACTTATGCTTATGATCGATCATCTATATGCCCCATCTTAACCTTCGAGGTGTCTTGGGACGTAAACCTAAAGGAGGGTTGGGATATAAAGCATTGCGTCAATCGGGCCCTGTCAGTTTGAAGAGGATATCTTCTTCAAACTCCTTGTTGTGCGACCGAGATATCATGCCCAAGTCCTTAACAACTTTATGATGAAGAGATTCATGTGTAACTTGCGAGAGTTTAGAAGGACCCATATGATCAAAACACCTAGGAACCCTATGCTAAGCCTAAGGGAGCTAATCCCTTATGGCTTCAGAGCTCCGGAAGTTCGAGACTTCGGGGTATTGTCGACCCTACTAGTCATAAACTAGCCGAAGGTAACTTGGAGTTTCAGTTACCTGTAATGGGTGGTTACTCTAGTGGGTAGAGGGGTCCATCTCACCAGCTAACCAGGATCCAAATATTCATTGCGAAGTAACAAAAACCATCGATCAAGAACGAACAAAAGTTCTCTCGGCCGTTGGATCTACACTGAGACAACTTCGATGAAGTTCCACTTCGGGAGAAGGGAGATGCTATAGCATCGAAATCCCCGAACGTCGAAGTTATGAAGCAAAGAGAGCTGTAGATCTGGGAATTCATAGGAGCCCCACGTAACCGTATGATCACTTAGAAGGAGGGACTCACGTACGATACTTCAACGAAGTCCTTCTTTGGGAGAATGGAGTGGCAGTAAATCCAAAACCTCGAAGGTTGGAGCCATGAAGTGACCAGGACCGTAGATCTAGGGATCCTTCAGGTTCTTTCCTAGTCGTCGGATCTTTAACAAGGTCAGCCTGGCATTGACCACTTCAAGAGAAATAGGGGGAGACTCACCTCAAGATCCCCGAAGGTCAAAGTTATGAAGTAACAGAGGTCATGGATCTAGGGGTTATGTGGACGCATCGTAACCATATGAGCGAGGGACCGAGAAGGTGATCAATCAGGCGAAGCGATATGCCAACGTCACCTAGGGTGACGTGGACCCACTTGGATACAACACGTGCCACCCTAGGTATGGGCCACATGTCCTCTATGTCTTGTCACATGTCCCCTCTAGTAACTAACAGTTCTGCTGATATGGAGGGAGGTGTATTCAGGACCCACCGGTAATTTCCATCACATCTAGTACGTCACTCTGCCAGAGTGGACCCCTTCTAGAGTCCGAGATTTCGAGAGTTCGGGTGTTTGGTACACAACATCACGCACAAGGTGAAAGGCCCAAAGGTTGGAGCCACGTGGAGGTATTTTGAGACTCCGGGCTCCGGAGGTAAAGCACGTAGGAAGGAAAAGAAGTGTTCAATGCCAAAGTGTCGAATTCCTCTACAACCGACATGTTAGAAAGGGATTGAGTCCGTCGTTGGTTTAGTAGGAGGATTTGATTTAAGAGGGACAACAAAATCTGAATACCCCATCCCTAGGAAAGGTACTTAGGGGTCGGGTGTGTTACAAATTGGTATCAGAGCATGGTTACAACACTTGGTCTGCTTGGGCTCATGGACGAGTCACTTAAAAACCATATTTAAAGGAATTTTAAGGGTGACACCCTATCTTACTTCTTTCCTAAAGAGTTTGGTTAACTGTTTACTGAAGAAAATAATGAAACTTTCTACTCTCTGTGTATTTAAGAAATATGAATTGTCTGTTGTTCATGAACTAATAGACCGTTGGCTAACAGTAAGTGTTTTGTCAACACTCAAGAAGTTAGTAAATCATGGGAAAACTACAAGTATAAAGGATGGTGACGCGCCATGAAGTGGGGGATGGCTCACACAATAGAGACGAAGAATCTAACAAAAGGAGGGCGGTGGAAACCCCTCCGGATCTGGCTGAAACTGTAAGGATCCTCATGGCCGAATTACAGAGTTGCAAGGACTAAAACGAGATATTGATAAATGAGCAAGAAAAACAAACGAAAATTAATGCAGTCTTGTTGTAGAGCTTATACGATATATAGAGGCAGCTGCAACATGGACCCACAACTAGTCATGTGGACCGACGACATACGAAGAGAAGTCAAAGTCCACCTGAGATACGAAAACATGGTCCCATAAATGGCCACACTAGGAGGAGTACCTCGAGGAAGGTCCAACCTAGAGGCAGGAGACACTCATCAGTAGAGTCTTCTGGAGAGGAAACTAGAAACTCCAAGGGATATTCTAGTAGCAAAACTAGCTCACATTCTCAAAGGAAAGGAGAGAAGCCAAAGCATTCCAAAAGTCATGATCCTGAAGAGTTCAAGAAATCCAAACCACCCTCTTTCGATGGAGATATTAAAAAAGGGGAAGAGGCAGAATCTTGGCTGCTTGGTTTAAAGAAGTACTTCAGATTCCATGACTACTCTGAAAACTTGAAGGCTTGAATAACCATATTCAACATGAATGGAAGGGCTTCCATTTGGTGGGAAGACCTTAGGAATGTGAAAGGAATCCATGAGAAGGAATTGTCATGGAAACAGTTTGAGAAACACTTCAAGAAGAAGTATCTATAGGAGAAATACTTTGATGGGAAGACTAAGGAGTTATATGAACTCAGGCTGGGACAACTCACCATAGAGGAATATGTCAATAAATTGCTTGAGCTGATGAGGTATGTACCCTACATAAAGGATGAAAAGGTAAAAGTGCAATGATTTATTAGTGGGTTACCTCAGTCCTACTAGGACATGATTAAGTTTGACAAGCCAAATACCTTAGAAGATACTATCCGGAAGGCAAGGTATTGTTATGAACAATTCGAGAGTCAGATAGAACCTCACGAGGACTGGAAGAAGAAGAGTAGTTCAGGATTCAAGAAGAAGGGGTTTAAATCCTCAATATTTAAGAACTATGGGAAGGATTCTAGGATGAGCCTTCCTACTAGAAGTGTGTACCAACAAAATTTCCCCTTCCAGAGTGGAAATAAACCTTTTGGATCAACCCAGGAAAGACTGATAACCCAAAGAGAGAACCCTTGAAATGTTGGGTTGTGGAGAAGAACATCTGCTGAGGGATTGTCCACACAAAAAAAATAACAGTAGGAGAGTCTACAACATCCAAGAAGCTACCACCATCAATGATGTGGCTAGGAGCATGCCACGGATTTATGCAACCTTGGATAATAAACAAGCCGACCACCAAGTTTCAATGGTGGAGTTGGAAGGTATGATTTCCAACCATCCAATTTCTATTCTAATTGACTTTGGTTCTAATTTGATTTATGTGGCCCCTCAGACTGTTGATAAGTGTAAACTGCAACCAATTATACATGTTAAGCCATGGTTGGTACAACTAGCCACTGGAACTAAAAGAAAAGTAGCAGAGGTCATACCAACTTGCCAATCCATTATGGATGGATTGCCCACCCAAGTGACCCTTAACATACTTCCCCTAGGATATTATGACCTTCTTGTTGGTATGGACTAGTTAGCCACTTATAAAACCAAGTTGGACTGTTACCATAAAACTTTGGAATGTGAAAATGAAGAAGGGAGAAAAATAACCCTCTAAGGGATTCTGAGGCTTGTCTCAGTGAGACGAATATCAACCCTTCAAATGAAAAATTATTGCAGAAAGGGATGTCCTCTATATGCAATACAGGTGTTGGAATCTGTTGAGGATGAAAAACCAAACCTAGAGGACCACCCCATATTAATAGAGTATAAAGACGTGTTTCAAGAAGAGGTACCATGTCTACCTCCGAGAAGAGACATTGACTTTTCCATAGAACTTGCACCAGGAGAAGTGCCAGTGTTTAGAACGCCCTATAGGATGAGTACACTAGAGCTAGTTGAGCTCAAGCTACAACTAAAGGAGATGATGAACAAAGGCTACATATGACCCAACGTGTCTCCATGGGGAGAACCCGCCTTGTTTGTGAAAAAGAAAGATGGCACACTCCGACTGTGCATAGACTATAGACAACTCAATAAGAAAACCATAAAGAGAAAGTATCCTTTACCAAGAATCGATGACTTGTTTGACCAATTAAGGGGTGCTTCCATTTTGTCAAAGATTGACTTAAGGTATGGATACCATCAAGTTCGAATCAAGGATGAAGACATCCACAAAACAACCTTCAGGACAAGATATGGTCACTATGAATTTGTGGTGGTGCCATTTGGATTAACCAATGCCCCCACCACTTTTATGTGCTTGATGAATAATGTACTCAACAAATTACTAGATAGATTTGTATTGGTTTTCATTGATGATATCCTAATCTACTCCAAGAACAAAGAGGAGCATTAAGAACATCTTAAATTAGTGCTTCAAGTACTAAGAGAGCATTAGCTCTACACTAATTTTAGCAAGTGTGAATTTTTCCAAAAGCAAGTCCATTACTTAGGCCATGTTATTTCTGAAGAAGGAGTGGCAGTATACCCTGACAAGATCAGATCTATCATGGAATGGCCTACCCTAAAGGATGTATTTGATATCATATCCTTTATGGGCTTAGCAGGATACTATAGAAGGTTCATAAAATGATTTTCCAAGATTGGTCATCTAATTACTGCCCTTCAGAAAAAGGGGGTTAAATTCACTTGGACATCATAATGTGAAGACAGATTTCAAGAACTGAAATACCTTCTAACCCATGCACCCATGTTGAACATTGCAGAACCTGATAATGACTTCCTCGTGCGTGCATATGCCTGTAAGGAAGGACTTGGAGGAGTCATTATGCAAGAAGGGAGTGTAATTTTCTACGAATCCAGAAAATTGAATGAGCATGAAATCAATTATGTGACCCATGATCTAGAGTTGGCTTCCATAGTGCATGCTTTAAAAATGTGGAGGCATTACCTCCTGGGTAGGATATTTGTACTTACGACAGACCATTGTGGGTTGAGGCACCTATTTGATCAACCAAAACTCAATGCTAAACAAGCTAGGTGGATGGCTCTCCTTAGTGAGTTTGATTTCGAAATCAAACACATCAAAGGAAAGGAAAATAGGGTGGTCGATTCCCTTACCATAAGTGTGAAAATGATTCACCTGGCAGCGGTCAACACCTGTGAAACGAATGTCCTTGAGAGAGTCAGGAATACACAAGAAACATATGCTTTTTTCAAGACCGTGACGTCATACCTAAAGCAAGAGCCCATAGGGTTGAAGTATGAAGGCTATCAGATGCTTGATGAAGGCCTGTTGACCTAAATAAATAGATTGTGTATTCCAAGTTGTGATGACTTGAAGAGGTTCATAATGGATGAAATACACAAGAGACCATACACTGGTCATCCAGGTTATCAAAAAATGATAACGACTACTAGGAAACAATTCTATTGGCATGTATTGAAAAAGGACATAGCTGACTATTTAGCTAAGTGTCTAGAATGAAAACAAGTTAAGGCAAAACACCGGCACCCAGCAGGGTTGTTACATCATCTACCAATTCTAGAATGGAAATGGGAAGCCATCTCCATGGATTTCATCACCGGATTACCAAAATCAGCCAAGTAGAATGATGCCATCATGGTAGTGGTGGACAAATTGAGCAAGTTTTCTCACTTCGTTCCTGTCAAGTCAACTTGCAAGGCAATAGATATTTCCAACATCTTCATGAAGGATATATTCATACTGCATGGCATGCCTAGGTATATTATATCTGACAGAGACACAAAATTTACTTCAAGCTTTTGGAAATCCTTAATGGATGGTTTTGAGACTAAATTGTTGTTTAACACAGCCTATCACCCTCAAACTGATGGAAAGATAGAAATAGTGAGCCAAATATTAGAAGACATGTTAAGGATGCATGTAATGCATCAACCTAAGAAGTGGGAAAACTACCTGCCATTGGTAGAGTTTTCCTACAACAATGGTTATCAAGAGTCATTGAAGATGAGCCCTTTTGAAGCCCTCTATGGTAGACAATGCAAGATTCCAATAAGTTGGAGTAATCTTGTGGATAGAATTACAATTGAACCCGAAATACTGAAAGAAATGTAACAACAAATGATTCGGATAAAGAAAAATATGAAAACTTATCAGGATAGACAGAAGAGTTACCCCGACAGGAAGAGGAATCCCAGAGAGTTCAAGACAGGAGACCATGTATATATCAGAGCTAGACCCAGGAAGAGATCCTTGAGAATAGGAGCTTGTGACAACCTGGCACCCCGGTATTGTGGACCCTTTGAAATCTTGGATAGAGTGGGACCTGTAGCCTATAGGTTAACACTCCCTCCCACAATGAAGGCACATAATGTTTTTCATGTTTCATTATTGAAGAAATATGTACATGATTCTAATTACATAATTGTCTGGTCTGTGATCCAGGTGGAGCCGGAGGGAGAATTCCTTCTAGAACCTCAATGCATACTAGACAGGGAGGAAACCTCACTCAGGAATCAAACCATTGCACAAGTCAAGGTGTAGTGGAAACACTTTGGTCAAGATGAGGCTACGTGGGAAATGGAGGATGCCATGAGACAAGCATATCCCTTTTTGTTTATTTCTATATATACATAGCACATTGATAGATAGAACATCGAGGACGATGTTCCTTTAAGGGGGAGGGGATTGTAACACCCTTGTTTCCCCCAGTTTGTAAATATAACTGTATTGGCCAAGAGATTATGGAAAACTCGATATGTGTGAATGTTTGACTTGATGAACCTTTGTATAAAAGGTCAATGAATGTAATTTATGTTATTAATAGAAAATGGATAAGTGTTGCATAATTGTTGAAAGGGGGGTTTTCCAAGATAGATCATGAATGCTATGAAAGAGATGGTGAGGGGAACAAAGAATGGTTGAGATAACCCCCACCAAACTAGTACCTTGCTGGATTTAATTTCTCAGGACCATAACCGTCCTCTGACCCAGGAATGAATTACCATTCAGGTTGGTAGGTGGGAATACCTCCTCAAGAGTTAATGAGGGATGGGGCAAAGAACCCATCTGTAAGGCTTTCAGACCTGACCATGGATTGGGGATTGGGGCCACACACAATTTGTTGAGGAAGGAAAGAAAGGAAGGTGTGGTTGATAGAGGAGAGTGGGGGGGAAATACAAAGAGAGACTAAGCTCTCAGGTTCGAGGAAGAAATGAAAAAAAAACAAGCGTGTTCTAGTCGCAGGGAGTGGCTAGCAGGGTTATTGATCAGAATCTGGATCAGGGGTAAAAAATTAGCCCAAAAATCAAAGTGCTCAGAATCGCTTCAAAAGGAAAATGTGCATGGACCTCATCCTCAAGAACCCAACGCAACTTGAACGGGTTCAAACGGATATTATATGAGTGAGATATCACGTTATGTTCATTTTATCAAACAAGCAAAAATTTTGGTAACTGTATAGTCCGTACAGGCTGACGTGGCAGGGTACGGACCCACACGTGGTAGTTGAGTTGGCATCACTGAGTTGACAGATGTTGATGTGGCAAGTGATGAGTTGGCAGGACACGTGGGCGAATGAATTTTGGACATGTGGCATCTTCTTTTGGCAAATTGTGTGGTGCCACGTGACACCTTCGTATATGGTAAAATTTATGTGGAGTCCGCGGGGGTTGAAACCTGGACCTCCCGCACATGACAAGTGTTTTTTCAAAGGCCTCCAAACCGGCCCGCCCATACATTGTTTCTTACCATATAATATATTTTAATATATTTAAATTTGATATATGTGTATGGTTTGCGTGGAGTCCAGGCTGGGGCTTAGCCCCAACCCCGGTTGTATGCACTCCCATGTGACCCAACTACACAGAGTTTTGGAGTGGGTTTTCAAACGGTTATAAACCATGCACCTGACACTTTTCACTACCACGAACTGTTACGTCCCCACGCACTTGACACTTGTCACGACCACGGGCAGTTGCAACGGGTGCCAAAATTTGCACTGGGACGTGGTCACATGACCCACACGTCCAACACCTCCGTGGATTTGGTGCTAGGTTCCCTAACCATGCGAAATTTTGGCGCGATTTGTGGAAACGGGCACGGGTTCTGGGTTTAGGCACAGGAAACACCCAGAAGCCATGTTACTCACACAAAGGTGCGTTTTGTTGAACCAGAGACAACAAGCTTGAAGGAGAAAATTTGCAGGAGGTCTATCTTCTTCGTTTCTTGGCCAAACCAGGTGTCGAAAAAGCCCATCTAGGGATTTTTGGATGTTCTGAATCCATTGGTATAGGTTTCAAGGGAATTTGGAGACTTCTATTGTAGGTTTTTCTACAGGGAAGTTTCAGAGAGCTCCAAGGAGCCCACGGCCACCAGTGAAGGAGGCCATGTCCAGGGGAGCCAAAGTCCATTTTTAGTGACTAAATAGTCATTCTTGGATAATTGATATGCTTTGAACTCATTGGAACAAGTTGCATAGGAATTTGAGGACTTTTACAGGTGTTTTTTCCACAGGGAATCTCAGGGAAGCTCAAGGCCACTAGTAGAAGAGGTCATGCTTAGATGAGCCATGGTTTGTTTTCAGAGATCTAACAATTATTTTTGGGGTTTTTATGTATTCTGAACCCAATGGTAGAGTCAGTAAATCCATTGGATTTGAGCAGGAACTTGTAAAATAAATTAGACAAACTAATCCCAGAGAGCCTAGTCCATTGATGGAGGCTCAAGGAGATGTAGCCCAGTTGGGGGTGAACTCCTTTATCATGTTGTTGTTGTTGTGATATTGTTGGTTATTATTTGCTGCAATTTATGCTTGATGTTGTATTCTTTAAACAACATATTTAACCTTAAAAAAAAATCCTCACACATAAACACCTAAAAGGAGCCTAAACTTGACACATAAATCCTCTTGCACAACTAAGACACCTAGAAAGGTCCTGAAGTTTATTTTAATGGAGTAGAGGGTGCTTGCATAGAAAAACAAGTCAGCCCCCTATTTTCA
>SNQJ01S0018213.1:137316-149787 GCA_010110895.2 Picea sitchensis
TTTTATTTTTCTTATGTTTAGAAGAGGGATTAAATTTAAAAGGAAAGGTTATATTTCAAAGTGAAGGCTAAATTTATTGTAACCCTTCTAAATTGATAGGCTTGTTAGAAAACTATATGAAACATCTTCACCTTTTTGAATTCTACTTGATTTGCCCACAATGAGGAGTATTTTTATTTTTTATTATGTTTAGAAGAGGGATCAACTTTGAAAAGAAAGGTTATATTTCAAATTGAAGGGCTAAATTTATTGTAACCCTTCTAAATTGACAAGTGTGGGTCCACACAGTGGGAAAACATGGGGCACAGGTAAATCAAGGTGAAAATCAAACTTGAGACCTCATTTACATATTTCGTGTGGATAAGTTAAAATACATTATTATTTTCATATGTAAATGGAAAAAAATTAAAATTTCACCCATAAAATTAGATGTAAATTTCTGCATACTTAAAAGATTGAATTAAAATGAAGCTATATTGATATGATTTGTATATATAAATTCTATTTTATTTTATTTTATGTTAAAATTGGATAGACTTTTTAATCCTAATTTCATATTTATTACACATAGAGAGATTAAATAAATTAACAAGTAAATTATGTAAATATTTATATTTTTAAGATTACTAATTAAAATGGATTTATATTGATTTATATATTTTATTTTATTACTTTTATATAAAATTTAAAATTAGATAGATAATCCATAGAAAAAACATGAATAAATTAATAAATAAAATGGAGAATATTGAATTTGGAATTTATTTTTTACTAGAATTTGGCAACTTCCAATATCAGAAATGTTTTTGAGAATTTTTTTATTTAAGTTTTATTATTGAAAAGATTGAAAAACTTTCAAAATTTTATAAGTTGTAGTTTGAAATTGATAAACCCCTTTTTCATTGGAATTTGCATATTTAAAATTTTCAAATATTGAGAACTTTATTATAAATCCTTTTATCATTTGTAGACATATAACAAATTTCAAATATTTATAACTTCATTATTTATTGTGTAAGGTTGATGACTCTAAAGATATTGAAATTCTAAAAAAAAGTTTATGTCAATTTGAAATTGACAAAACTGCAATTTTAATTTGGTGGAATTACAATTTCAAATTTAAGGTTAAATATATACTTAAAAGTGATAAAAAAAATTATTTCTTTCAAACAAAATTATTTAATTGAAAATGATGATGATTTGAAGAATATTGAAATTTTCAATAAAATTAGATTGCAATTTGAGATCCTTAAAACTAAATTTTAATTCCGAAAAATTACAATTTCAAATAAATTAATAATATACTTACTGTACAGATAAAAACGTGACTGATTAATACTAAAGAAGAAACCTACCAGGGACAAAACACACAACTCTTGTTGTGCACAAGAAACTTGGAGCTTTGTAGAAGAGAACTGATTAATAAGATGAACATTGGTAGTTGGCACCATGCAGACTTGCCCTGCAGAAGATGGTATTTGCACAAGATGGCAAGAAGATACCAATAGTTATAAGCAAGTCCAGAAGATAGCAAGAAATTTTGTTCATAAATTCAGATAGCAAGAGAATTCACTATTTGATCCTTAATCTCCATGGCTTCAATAAATAAAATATATATGCATGCATGAGCTCCATAAAAATATGATTGTTTTGTATAAAAAACATAACAATTTTTTCTTTGAACATTATTTTTTATTACTAAGATATAGGAAAAGAAAAGTGATAAAATAAAAAAACTTAAAAATAAAATAAAAAATAAAACATATTAAGGAAATTTTCCAACCCATAAAAACAATGAAAAATAGAATATATTAAGAATTTTTTTATCAGCCTTCCAACAATACAATGAAAACCTCAATTTTCATGGCTGATCTAGAGATTATCCTCTCTACATAGTGATTTGCCATGCCAGGTTGCTAGTGACTCGTGTTCCATCATTGAAGATAGTTGCTGCAGCCAATGAAACACTTTGGTGCTTTTTTTGTTTTCCCGTAATAAGCCAATATAGCATCATAACGATTCCAGACTCGGCATATAAAAAACTGTAAGTCGTTTGGCATATGGTTAATTGTTATACACAAACTTCAAACCATAGCATAAGTGACAGGATACATTGGGTCGAAAACCTATAATAAACGAATCACTTACCTGCATATGGTTAATTGTTATACACAAATTGGTTCATTGTTATATACAAAATTCAAACAGGGAGAGCCTAAGTATGTAGCATAACTGACGGGATGCATTCGGTTGAAAAAACAAATCATTTACCTAAAACCATAGTGATCATAAAAATAACTAGAAATAGATTTTAATATCTTGTCATATGTGAATTAGGTCTGATTTTTCATCTTAGTTTTATTTTGTTGGTTTCATGGTTTCTATGACAAATACATTTTACCATTTTTTTTTTGGATAAGTGTGATTTTTTATTTCTACCATTTCTCATTTATACCAGTGTTGTCATCCAACTTCAGAATCATTGGATGACAACACTGATGAAACTTGAGTAAGTTCTCATTTCTGCCATTGTCATCCAACTTCAGAATCATTGGATAACAACACTTATGAAACTTGAGTAAGTTTTCAAAAGTAATTATAGTAATTTATTAAGTTTACATGTTAAAAAGAATAGAAACCATAAAATATTCAAAATATAATAATAGTAATTTATTAAGTTTACATGTTAAAAAGAATAGAAACCATAAAATATTCAAAATATAATAGTCTTTTATCAAAATGTTCAAGTTTTCATAATTTCTTATAATACTATATTAAATTAGATTTTTAAATATATGTTTTTTTTATTTCACACATATACAGAAAAAATTAATATGGTTTAATTTTTTATTGGTTATAGTAGATGTTAATTATCATCGTAAATAATATATAAAATTCAAACTTAATATTTTGATTCTTAAATATATATATATATATATATATATATATATATATATATATATATATATAAATCTTGTAAGTCAACTAACTTTGACCAAAATGATTACACAGATTCCAAAATATCGGACTATCCCTTCAATTTTTTTTCGGTTATTTCACCTAAAAGATGCAAAAGGAATATAAGGAATATAAATGCTTATATAAATATCGTAATAATATTCTCAATTTAATACATATGCCAAAATATGTAAAGGGTTATGAAAGTTATCTAGTCATCAATTATTATTCTCATCTCAGGATTCATAAATTTTTCCTTAGTCATGGTAAATGTATTGAAGCGAGGTGTTTTTGAGTTGGAAGACCTGTATTAGTGAGTCGTGTCACCTATAATGTTGATAAGTTAAAATGCAGACAAGGATCACTGAAAGTTAATGTTTTTTTTATTTTTATGACAGGTTAATATGTTAATTGTAATTATAAATTAAAATGCAGACAAGGATTTATGAAAGTTAATGTTTTTTTTATATGACACCTTAATATGTTAGTTGTAATAGTAATTTGGAAAAACAATAAATATTGATGAGAATTAGAGATATTTGCATAATTTATTAGAATATGGTGTAAAAAGGAGTGGAGTTATTAAACGTACATGCACAACTCTTATTAGAATATGGTGCAAAAAGATGAAACATAAAAAAATTGACTTAGTTTCCAGAGTATATAGATTTTGTTCATGGAAAATTGGTATCATTCTAAAAAATAGTGGTGTGTTACAGTTTCTTTAAAAATCATTCATCATTTGTAATTTTTCCATAATTTTTTGATGTTAATTTTATATATTTTTAAAAAACAATCAAGGAAGTGAAACCCTATCCAACATCAATGCCAACTTTTAAGGGTCTTAACATAATCAATAAAACTATGTATTTTAGTATTTTAGAATTATTATATGTGTAAAAATAAAATCAATGATATATCTATATCTATATCTATATATATATATATATATATATATAAGTGTGTAGTTTCATCATCAACGAATACATGGAGAGATAAGGTGGAAAAATGAACCTGTTTTTGTTTATGTGCCCAAATGTTTTTCAATTCAAAGTTAAAAGAAAAGAAACCAACTCATCTAACATGTAGAGGAAAATGAGGGAGTCCTCCCATTTGTTTTTGAGTTTACAAGAACGCCACTCATTTTTATCACAAAAAATTCATAACTTTGCAAAATTTCCTTAGCCTTTGGCATTAGAACCTATTTTAGGACCTATGTTTCAAAAGAAAATATTTAGCATTAAGACCTTTTACTCTCTTGGGGATAATCAAGGTCCCCAGGTCCACCCCCTTTATGAAAAATAACCTAATGGGACTCGAAATACCATTTAGGGCTAAAAAATCCCATAGAAAGGGCATGTGTCATGGTTGATGGCCAACACTTGAGGCATAGAAGCTTCATTTGAGTGTGTATGACCCTTGTTTTCCTTTTCAACCATAGACTAAGCTAATATACCTATCACTAATGCCCAAAACAAATTAATGGCAGCGATATCCCACTTAGATGCCAAAGATCTCATAGAACGACCCTATATAGCTTTTCAATGCATCATTTACCATGCTTGAGCTTGAGAAGCTTTGTTAAATGTGTGTCCCTTCTTATACTTCTTTGACCATTGCCAATATGCAAAGACCCATTAGTGTTACTAAAAACACCATAATATTCCCTGGTAAACCACTCATAGTTAACATATGCCTAATAGATGCATTTTTTTGTGGATTTTAGGTGTTTTCTACGAGGATTGAGACCAAAAAGTGTCATTTAGGGAACAAGGGCATTGTTGTTGTCCCATGGCCTTAATCAAACCCGATCTAGACCCATTTTTGGTGCACAACTAACCTAATCATGGAACCCACAACACCCTTGGAAGCAACTGATAACCAAAAGAGGTCTCATGTGGTGGTTTGAGGACTCGTCCATGGCACTTGGGCCTGAGAACAAAGGTCCAGGGTGAAAGACTCTTAGTCCCCCCCGATTATTATCATAGTGATTTGGATTGTAAAGAGAACGAAATGACACACACAAAAATATTGCAGGGAGCATATTAATATAGCGAGGAACAAATTCTATTAATAAATGAAATAGGAAAACATTGTGAAATGCAAATCAATACAAACTAGCTATAATGGTGGTAGCTTATCTCTAGAGAGAGAGGTATCAACACCACTCATTTGCAATTCAACATTACAAGATCTTGAAATGGCCTTTTAACATAAAGTGATAAAATCTAAGAGGAAAAAACCATAAAGGTCGTGTTGAGGGGGTTGGATTCCCTTTAACTCAACAACATGAACCACACTCGAAGATGAGGCCCAATTAGACTCTTCTCTATTTGAGGTAGTGTGATTCTCTGGATTTGTGATCCGAGGGACTTTTCGATGGGATTTAATATCTTATCACTTCATTCTTAGCAACAATTCTATTTTTTAGAGTGATTTTTCAGAATATATTTCAGAATAACTTGACACACATAGGTGGCTCAAAAAGAACTAATTATGTAAACCACTAGATGAATGAAAGAGAGATAGCACAATTCCTCTTAAATCTAACTTTTAAAGGCGTTGAGATATCAAGTAATAAATTGACTTGCTATATGTCTAGATTCACTAGAAACAGTTCATAGAAATAAATATATAGCAGTAACTATACATTCATGCAAATATTGTAGTTAGAGCATGTCAATGACACAAAAATAGTTCTATATTCAAATATCACAAGCACTATGCGAAAATAACATTAACATGCATATTAAACACAAGATAAGAATTCAAAGTAAGATAGCATTTATCACAAGATAGCTTGATTAATAAAAATCTTACTAGACATCAATACAGAACGATCCAAAGCAGAACAATCCACAATGCAACACAGATCACGAGTTGGATTCCAAACTCACTAAAGGATCTAGAGGAGATTCAATGTTAATTATTGAAATAGTTCCATAATAAACAACAACAAAATTTTCTAAAATTCCAAAAGGTCCATTCTCCTCCTATAAGTCTTTTATTTATACAAATTTAAGCTAGAGAAAACTACCACATAGGTGGCCCAACAATAGAAAATCACGAGTTTGATTCACGATGACTCAGACGATCTAGGGGTCTTTGGACTTGCATGATCCTCTACATAATTGGCCCACTCTATGAAGAGTCGAGTGAAACTCTAAGAAAATGAGAACTTGTGTTGATCTATTGGCATATCCTTCTTATGCTTCATGTCACAGTGCCGAAGTGTTCACTCCTCCATCCTATCCGGTATTTTCTCCATTCAGTCCACAATCTTGGATTGACCAATAACATGATTTTGCACGTGTCCCTTCTCCATAATGGTAATTTGCTGGAGTTGTTCCTTGTATCCATTGACTGACCATCGCAAATCAGTTGCCACCTCATCAATCGACAAAAACTTTGCGAGGGACCTGAAAGTAGGAAATTGAAGGTCTGCCATTGATTGGTTGATCTTATCCCATCTCCGATTACAATGATCCCACTCTTCATCTACTTCTCCCATGAGTTCATTAAAAAATTTGGTACAATGCTTGGCTTCCAAGTGTATTTGATCCATTCACTTGTTCGACAACATCTCTTTATGATGATCCTCCAAACCCTTTTCTTTCTATATTGCCTGAAAAAACTCCATTTTTTCCAGAGTGGCAATTCCTTTCTCACCCCACTTGTGTAACTCTTTACAGATAATCTTGAAAAACAAATATTCTTCCTACAGGGCTAATTTATTCTCTACAAAGTTTTATTGAACCCTCAGACGACTATCATACAACTCCAGTAGGTCTTCCTTAAGTTCAGTCAATCCTCCAACTTCCCGATGGTACTATACTTGGTGCTTTAGAGAAGCGATTTTGGATCTGGCCTACTCTAACTCCTTCTCTTCCATCACTGCATTATCATATTAAGCATGAGATATGGCCAAGCCTACCAAGTATAGTTGGCTTTCTTTGGCCTTCTTAGTGTCTATGATAGTTTCTTCAGTGGTACTTACTACTTCGTTGTCTAGAGTAACCTTTCTTTTCTTATGAGTTCTCTTCACTATGGATTTATGCTTCTTATCATAGGAAAAGAGTTCTAAATTGATCACCTCATCCACTGGTTGGGGGATAGGATGATCACCCTAGGTCAGGATATTGCTCAAACTTCTAGGAGTGTAAAATTTCACCGATATTGGGTCCTGGGTGAGTTCCTTGGTTGGTGATTCCTCCCTTGTTTTCGTCTCCATATGGATGGGCTCTTTCTCAGTGGTGACACCGTTTTGGGCCTTGTCTTGGATATTCTTCTCAACCTCTCCCCCCAAAACTAAGGAGTCACCTGGAAGACTCTCATTGGGCTTCTTGGTTTCCCCTTCATTTCTCGTTAATTGCTCAGAGCCAATATTAGGACCTTGTTTTCTCCTTTCACTATGCTTTGTGTCTTTCCCTTGTTCATTATTGTCACCATCTTGGCCACTGTTTTGTTCTCCATTTGTAACTCCACCATCAATTTTCTTGTTCGAGTCTTTTCCACCACCTTGGCCATCTGTATTATCCATTTGACCTCAAGGTGATGACATATCTAGATATTTTCCACCAAATGAATCCTTGTATGAATCATCACTACTTGATGGGATATCATTGTTTCCTTGATGAGGGGGTTCATTCTCTTTTGGGGTAACATCATCTTTATTTTCACCTTCTTTCTCATCATATTCTGTCTTTTTATCTTTTGGTGATCTTGTAGGGATTTTCTCTGTTTCAGTATTTTCATTGATTATGGGGAAATCAAAATCTTGCCCTTTTCTGCCTCCCTTGTTAATTCAATGATCTCCCCCAACTCTTTCACAATGGTTGGTGTTTCCTGTCATTTTACAATATTATATTCTACTTATGTCGTCTCTCTTTGCAACTGACCCAATTCTTCCTTTTTATGTCGCTTTTTTTCCTCGCCCTGGATTCTGTTCAACTCATCAACCCAACTCTGTTCTTTATTTTTCTTCTCCTCAACCTCTTATTTTTTGACATGTTTCTCCTCATCTCTCTTTCTCTTCCCAATAAAATCTCGCTCTCTTTGTTGCTTCTCATATTTCTTCCTTATTTCAGTGAGTATCTCATGATCTTCTTCTTCTTCTTCCAGATTCCTCCTTTCTTCAACTTTCTCTTTTATGATCATTTCCTATTCTGCAAGTATGGTCTTTTTTTTTTTTCATAGGATCTAATTCTCCTCTTGATTGTGTCACATCAAGTTCTTGACTAGAGGAGGCTCCAAATTTTACTATTTTAATTTGTTCTTCTATAGGAAAAGAAGAAAAAATGGTTGCTCCAGGGTTGGCCCTTCTCTTCTGCACTTCTTTCTAGTCCTAGGTGTTTTCCGTAAGCAACTCCTCTTCAAATTTTTCATGGGTACATGGCCATGTGAGAGACACCTTCCCTACATCTGTTGGTACCAATCCCTTGGGGTCATTATTTATGTACCTGTATGTCATAAATCTATATTCCAGGTGTATCTGACCTTCCTTCTTTGCATGCTTAGCGTTTTTTTATCACATAATTCCTCATTTGGAAATTGTAGGGAATGAATAACCTCTTCTCCTTTACTAGAGTGGCATTGAAACCCTGCATGACTTTCTGATAGAAAATTTCTCCAACCACCAGTTTGTCAGGGACATACATAGGTACAAAATGCAGTAGGCTCATGGTGTTACAACAATTTTTTCCTCACTCCATGCAACTTTCTTGGATGGCCTTCCATTTCCCTATGCAGATTTGAATTTCCCTTTTTTTGCATTCTAGAGCCAAAAATAATATTTTTCCACATATATGTGCCCTATCAGTTATACAACAAGCGTATACACAAGTTTCTCCACTACATCCCACGTACATCGAGTTTGGTGCTCAAAAAATTATGTCGGTTTTCCATGCCATGTCATGAGATCCATGATCCTTGACCTTCCATATACTAAAAACACTCTGACTAGGCCATTCAGTTCCATTTGAAGGCTATAAATTGAGCCATATCCAAGCCTTGAGGGATTCTACAATTCAACTTAGAGAGAAAAGACACTCTAGAGAAATTTCACTTCATATTGAATTTGCATCCCTTTGTCCTTGAAAGTCTGAACTCCTTGTTCAACCCCTAAGATCTTCCTTCTTTGTGATGGAGAACTTCATTGACTCCTATATATGAGCTTGCCTTTGGTGGAGGATTTAAGTGGTGGAGGCCCAATTGGAGGGACTTATTTTCTTGATTCTGATATGTTCCATTACAAAATTTTGTCACCTATGTACTTATGCTGATCATTTTAATGGAAATACTCATTTCTCATCCAATTGATATCTTGCAAATATTTGAATTATTATTCCATGGGCATATTTTTCATGTATGTGTTACGAGGGAAAAACACTATATGGCCAAGGGTAAACCACATCAGACATGTATGACTGCATAAATCAACTCAATTCCATTGTATGCTATATAAACTAATGTGCAAGATAAGAAAGAGGCCTAGCTCGATCCAACATTTGATGATGTTCCACCGTTGAGCACTTCAACCCAAAGTTTTATACCTGCAATAATTTCTCAACAAACAAGCAAAGCAAGTATATAGTGATAATGTAAAAGGGTTAGAACATCAGATAGCATAATCCATTAATAAACATTACAAACATGGCCATGGATAATAATCATATATTTGCACGATACCAATAGGATGGGAAAGGAGTATTTCTATTAATAATTGATCAACATAAGTGTCAACATTACAGACTTCCATGTTGGCACGATTCGAAACCAAGGAACCAAGGTCCTTCCAGTTGGGTCTCCACCACTTCAATCCTCTACCAAAGGCAAGCTCAAAAGAGAGAGACAATGAGATTCTCTCAACAATAGGGAAAGAGCTTGGGGGCTGAACACTGTGTTCAGACTTGAGGGACAAAGGGATGCAGACTCAATATGAAGTAATTTCTCCAGAGTAACTTTTCTCTCAAAGTTAAATGCTTTCTCCTCTTTTCCATAGCTCGAAATTGTGCTATTATATCCTTCAAAATTAAACTAAAGAGCCGAGTCGGAACATTTCCGGTATATGGAAGGCCAAGGATCATAGATCTCTTGTCGTGACATGGAAACCCAACTCCATTTTTGTATTTTTTGGCACAAATCCCGATGTACGCGGGTTGTAGTGGAGTAGCCTGCGTATACGCATGTTGTATAACTGACAGGGCATGTATATGTGGAAAAATGTTTATTTTTAGCTCTAGATTTGTCAAAAAGGGATGATAAGTCTACATAGGGAAATGGAAAAAGGCCCTCTGTGAAAGATAGCATTAGTGAGGCAAATATTGCTATAACAGATGCCCCCTAATGTGTGATATTAGAGGATTGTGATGGCTGAAATACATTATAAATAACCCAAGAGTGGAGTGGTAGAGAACCAGCTGGACGAACTCGATTGCTCATTACATTCTGTACTGACTTTGCATACATGGCTACCAAGAATACAATGCAGATCCATGCGAAAAATATACCAAGTAAGTGTCTGTGGCCATGAATATGCAGATACAATTGTGTTTATATGCCAAAAGATGTCATAGTCACGAACAAGGCCCAGTGAAAACCAGTCTCAAAAATCAATTATCTGTATACCATGGAGTACAATCTGATCTCCCATGATCACTAAAGTCGAATAGGTGTTGGTCCAATGAAAGGGAAGCAACAACTTAGGAAAGATGCGGCCACATAGTGATGTCTTCAAGTCTTCTACACTATCTACCAAGGGTGCAAGTCTACATCATGTGAATAAAGGAGTTGAGGTCAAACACAATGAGACATCGTTTGATTACCGGTCATTGAGGTATACCATTAACAAACACGAGACAACCTACCAATAATGAAAGTAGGTATCAAGGCCCCAAGTACATTCCAACAAGTGTGAATAAAGGAGTCGGTGTCGAACACTTGAGAAATCCATTGATCAGAAGACATTGATGTATTCCCATCTGTCAATGGCGAGAGAGCCTTCCACTAATGACTGCAAGCCTCAAGGTACCCATAAAACTCTAGGTCTCGTATCCAGAATAGAGGAGATGAAGTCGATGGAAAGAGACCCACTGAGAGGAGAGAATTAAGGCATCTCTCATCAGTCAACACTAGGAACAAAGCAGGAGCTTCATGATTTGGTGGAGATCGGACGAAGAACATGTTCATGAACCAACGACCCTGTGCGTCTTTCACGTGTATCAAATTCAAGCGGTACATGAAAAAGACCCTCTGAATAGTATCCGATGATGAAAACTGTTGACAAAGTCAAGGAAACCATCAATAAGGCTAATGGCATCCAAGACACTGCACGAATCCCAAAGTGTAAATAGATGTCTTGCCATCGAACACAAGGGAAACCACCCAGTCAATGACCAATGATGAAATGTCGATTGCTGGGTTCAAGGTGACCTATCGATGATGCAAGTAGGGCCAGGGTGCGTGATAAGACCATAGTATCATGTGATTCTGAGACAAACTCAGGGTATGGCCGACATGCAAAGTCAAGATTTCTGAGGAGTGGCCGACGCAGGTTGTGAGACTTCCTTTGAAGAAGAGCATGAGACATGTGGTGGACTCCGACAACATAGAATCAATGATGTAATGATTAGATGCAGGAGGCATCAATAACGTTCTCTATAGGGACTGGAAGAGTAACCAGTTGGTAGAGAAAATTCTATAATGAGATCAGCTTCCTAAGGCCATGCTAAAACCCAAAATTATGATGACACAAGGACTCAATAATTTTGTGTTCTATTCAAAGGCGATATGACTGCTGCCAATTATAATATAGTACTCCCTTCCCGCCCGTCTTTTTTTGTTTTGTCATAACAAATGAATGTTATGATACAGAGGAGGAAACGAGTGTCACAAGTAAGCAAAACTAGTTCCAGCAGTGGAACGTACGGTGCTTAATGAAAGGAAATGCATGCGGGAGATGGAAACTCGGGGTGATGTTTCCTCCAGGGTATAGGGTGTCAAATTGCGAAGGATATAAACAAGGCTTTGCTTGGTTAAGGATGCAAAACTACTTAGGCAACAATTTATAACGCAAAGCGAGAACCAGCTAAAGGCTCAATACTCACTACTACATATGGGTAAATAAACATATCATAATCGAAAGGAGTAGCTAAAATATAAAAAATTGACAACTTAATGTTTGGTATGGTGTAGGTAAGACAATTACTTGTCAGGACAAGGATTTTTCACAATGAATGAAAATGACAGGAAGCTTGCTTGATTAAGAGTGGCATTAGAGGCGAGGGGCGATGGAAAATGTTATTTCCCTTGTTATGATTGCAAAGGCTTGCAAAATAGAATACTTTTAATAACAACATCCCAAAGACATTGTAGGGAGAAGGGGCAAGCTGAAGGGGGTTATGAATATCGTCCCTTGGCAAGAGGATTCAATATTTAATGTATTCTCTGTAATAATCAGTATGTCATGAATTTTAGTAATATTTCTTATCGAGATTTTTATATTTTCTATACACA
>SNQJ01S0018213.1:149797-168288 GCA_010110895.2 Picea sitchensis
AACGTTGAAATTTTTTCAAACTGTTTCTGAATGCATTGAAATTTGACATGGATAGACTATTCGCATGCCTTAACGATATGGGAGGGTTTCTGGACTCAAATTTGACTCACACACCCACTTTATTCCATCATCAATTCATCATGTAAACCATAAACCCTAATTTAGTGGAGTCATCAATTTGTCGGGTTATAGTGTTCCCAGTGAATGGATGCGTTGTTTTTGACATGGAATGGGACAACACATGTACCTTATTAATTTTCTTCCTTCACTTGATGTGGGCCTGGTCATTCCCAACCTTGAATTGAAAGTTGCCCCTAGTCTTAGTCATCACCCTTCATGACAGTTGTCACCCAACGATCATTATATCACAAGGTCACTAGTCATCTCCAAGTATCTTCCTTAGAAGCATCTTTCTATACAAAGTGTCAGATGTTCCGACATCTTTCTCCCTTACGACCATGCGTACATATCTCTTATTAGTGTTTATGAGTCTCTTCATTTGTCATGCACTAAAAAGTGTTATTTTTACCCTCATGTTGTGAGCTCTAACAATATATTCCACTCCCCCCTTAGTAAGGTGGTATTTGTTCTCATGATGAAAGAAGACTACTTTTATATCATAAACATAAGGACTCCCCAACACTATGCCACATATATCAAGTGATACAACATCCAAATCCACTTCATCAATCAAATTTGAATAAATAGCAAATCTGACCCTATATTGCTTGGTGACATTAAGTTTTGCTTTATCACATACCCAACCAAGAGGATAAGGCTTTGGATGTGGTTTCATTTCAAGACCCATATTTTTGACAAGTGTTTCAGATATCAAGTTTACTTGGGAACCCAGATCAAATAATGTATCTATCTTAGTGTGTTTAGATACAACTCTTATATGAAATAATTCATTCCTCTTTCGTTCATCATCATGAGATTCATTATTGGAATTTGAACTAGAATGAATAGAATATTTACCTTGTACTCCAACTGCTCTGATATTTCCTTCGTTTCCTGAATCGGAACCAAGATCTTCTTGCACTATATCAACGGTCTTTGTCTTCCCCTTTCCACCGAACTGTTTCGATCTCTTCTATGGATGTAGTTTCCAACAATGTTCATCATCGTGACCACTTTTCTTGCAATGAGTGCAAGATGGTTTTGCTTCTTCTCTCTTTACCGTGGAGGTCTTCTTGTCCTTCCTTTTAAAATTATTAAATGGATTATGTGGGAGATTGTAAGGTTTCTTTGTGGGATTTTTTTGAACATGCTTTCCCCTGTTTTGAAGGTGAGTGGCTTGCACACAAAATTCATCAAGACTAGTGGGGTTAAACAATAGCAAAGTATGATGAATATAACTGTGAAATGCACCAATATACTTCATTGAATTTTCATGAGAATCCAAAGGAATGTTTAATGCAAGAGATTTCTTCCTAAATTCTTCTATGAAACTTTGTACAGTTTGACCTTTACTTTGTCTTAAAGTTTGACATTCCATCATTGCTTTATGTAAATAACCCAATGGATAAAATTGCTTCCTTATCGTTGATTTAAATTCCGACCATGAGGAAAGAATATTACCACACTTACTTTTGTCCTGAAGTTTTCTCTCCCACCATACAAGAGCAGTGCCTTCCAACCAAAGAGAAGCCAGTTGCACTTTAACTTCCACTTCATCAATCTGTTGAACATGACAATATACTTCAACTTGTCAGATCCAATTATCTAGATTTTTAGGATTAGCATCTTCATTAAACATAGGTAAGGAAAATTTTACATCAAGCTTTAATAATGGTTTCTGAAGAGAATCTTTATGGCTAGAATGATGAGAATGCTTAGAGGAAGAAGAACTAGAACTTGATGGCGAAGATGGAGGCTCATGAGGGTCTCCTCCAACCCCTTGATTTACCGAATCATTATCATCAGCTTGTGCTTCCTTTTTATTCCCTTTCTTCTTCATCCTCTTCTCATAGTCTCCATACATTCGTTCGACCATTTCTAACATGCGATAAAATACCATATGGAAGTTTTTCTCTTGTTCATCACGGCTGTCCTCTTCTGCCATTTTCTTCCTTCAGGATGCACAACCAACTTCGAGATTGAAAGTCTTAAGAGTTCCTTCACCATGTGTATTCTTGACCCTAGTAAGCATTCACACTCAACAATTCACGTCAAATATGACTGCTCTGATACCAACATGATCCTGGATCTTTTTATCGAAGTGACTTATAAAGAATTGTATTAAATGAGCATAAATTAAAGTGCACCATTAAAGAAGAAAAATCTCAATAATGAAGATACATAAGAATCAAATATGAACACAAAAAACTTTATAACGGAGTTTTTCCCTGGTGGACTACGTCTCCGGGTCCTGCTCTAAAATGGGTAGGCCTTTTTGTTAACTCAACAAAAGAATTTGGAAAAATACATAAGTACCTCATTCTAGAATTAAGCTGAAAAATCTTTGCTTAGATCAGAAAACAAACAACACCATTGGATTTGTGGCATCGAATTACCCAAAAATGACTGTCTCCATGCCTCAATCTGACTCCGGCACTCCCAGGCCCTTGAGAAATCTTGTCTTGATTTTCGTGCATGCTCCCTACATTTAATTATCTATATTGATGTCTCGGTTCCCATGTCTGGTCGTACCGTCGCACGCCCGCTTTCCTCCATCCATGGGTAGACTCAGATTATAAACAAAAATCAAGGCGGACTACACAAGGTAGTATGTTGGCCCAACAGTGTCAGAGCTATAGTTAAGGAGTTTTCATAGGGGGAGGTCATGGGGTTGAGCCCGCGGGCCTCCCCTTTTGGGTTGTTGTTATAATTTATATGTGTGTGTGTGTGTGTGGTAGTTCGCCAACTTTGGAGGTGGTTTTGATTTGTCAGATGATTTCGTTTGGACACTAGATCTGGTGGGGCTCCGCCATATTTGGCGGGCCTGCCTTTTTTTTTTTTTTTGAAATTTGGTTTTCAGGCCCTCATTGGGCATTTTACCACTGCCACGTGGTAGCCCATGACTAGGCCACGTGGCATCCATCCATTGGTCCATGCCAACCACCTGCATAGTCACCTACCACGTTACCTGCCACATCATCCTTCCATGTCACCGTACGGTCTACCACATGGCTACATAGACTACCACGTGGTTCTTTTTCATTGGTCCATGGATTGACCCGAAAAGACAAAAATGAGTAACACATGGAAGCCTCTGGTGCTACCACATCACCATGTTGACATCAACATGACACGTGTCACCACTTGCGTGTGCCACATACACTGTACGAATGTTGATGTCATTTGTACGGATGTTGACGTCAGCAGTACAAATGTTGACTCATCCCCTATTGACTGGGCTAGGTTGACCAAACTTTGACTGTGAATATATTTCTATATGTAACTTCGTTTGACAAGTTGTTTACGCCGTTGGAAAGCTTCTGACACGCTCTTCGCGTTGATGCCACTTTCACTGAGTTTTGAGGACTTTGAATTTTTTTCCCTTTCTCTATCTATTGAGGCCATTCTGAGCTTCCTAAGTTGCTTCTACGAATTATGAGTTGTCCTTAGTCTTCTCTGGATCCTTTTTGGATCACTTCTGAACACTGACATTTTCCTTAGCATGTATTTATTTATTTATATATTTTCTTTTACAAATTCCCCTAATTTTCATTTTATTTGAGCCCACTTTATTTGTTTGTCTTTTAACATCCTTTGAGGATTTCTTCATCTATTGGCCCTCTTTTACCCAAATTTAATCTAACTTGATAGGGTTTGGTTGGCTATTAAATTAGGGAATTGTGATTTTATATGTTCAAATACCCAACATGTTTTCCTCCTATGTTCAAATCCCCAACACCTTTTTCCTTGTGGCCATTATCTCTTGTAATGTTTCATGTTGTTGGACCAAGTGCCAGTCCTGGGCGAATTTGGTGGAATAAATATTGTGGGTTGATTGGAATAGACATAGTGGGATCCCCATTTCGGCCCAAAGTCAATGAAACAATATATGTTGAAATATGTTAGAGTAAGCAAATGATACTTATTAAAAAGTTATTTCAAACTTTTCTCTATGAAAGAAAACAAAATATTTTTCATTTTTGTTGAATACAAGTAAGATGCAAAACTCCTAATCCCTATGATGTTTAATGAAACTAATGTTTAATTTACTGATTTCAAATAATAAATGTTTGCACAATGAATCAGTTCAAAGAATGAAAAAAAGGCCAATTGAAACAATTGGTCATTGATACCAATACCTAAGAATAAAAAAAAGGCCAATTGAAACAATTGGTCATTGATACCAATACCTAAGAATAAGAACAAATTCAAATCCACCTTTCATGTTCAATTTTTCCATATTGATATCACCATTATCCATTTTCACTCGCATCCAAATCTATTAATTTTAATTTACTTTGTAAGGAAAAAACATACCTTGTTGTTGAGACCTTAACACATCGTAAATAAAATTATGAATTTTTCAATACCACTTTATTTTTAGTCTTTTGTATTTTTGACTTTTCTTTTTTGAAAATTTTCCCTTTTCAACTCTAGTGAAAATTTTGCTCTAAATAAATTTTCTTTTGGGGTTTTGATTCTCTAAAAAACTTTAAAAAATTATAATTCTAAATCTTCAAAAAATATCCTTTTAAATCACACATCAAAGTAAATTTTTCACTTTTAGTAGAGTTGAAACTCCACTTTCTCTACCATAAAAAGTGGCAAAGTATTCTCCAATTACTTTTAATTATCAAAGGAGTGTGTGCACTTTGATTTATTTGAAAGTTGAAACCATCCTCCAAAATGTTTTGCAAAGATAAACTTTGGTTTTGATTGGAGTGGAAAGTAAAATTCTAACTCTGTTGAAAATCAAATTCTAACTCTGCTAAAAGTTTTAAGTATTCCCCAATGGTTTTAATTTATTGGAGGAGTGCACACACCTTGATTTATTTGAAAGCTAATATCAAACCGAAAAATGTTTCAGAGAGTTAAACTTTGGTTTTGATCAACGTGGAAAGTAAAATTCAAACTCCACCGAAAGTTAGGAGTGTGCTTTGTTGAAATAAAAAGTGGAAAATACAATCCGATGATACAAGAAGAAAACAACTTTGATAAAAAAAAAAGTTGGAAAGTCACTTCGAAAAAATTATCTAAAGTTTCTCAATCAAAAATAATTTGTTTCATGTGATTAATAAAGAGCATCAAGGTTATCCTTAGACTTTCCATAGAGTTTGTATTTCACTTTTCCTTTTGCTAAAGTTTGTTCTATCTTTGATAAGTACTTACATCACTTTTCATAAAGCCTACATTATCTTAATATTTTCTATATAGGATAAATGTATCATAGTAATATAGATCTTTTAACTTATGACTTAAAGTTACCTGGGTCATGATAGTTTGAATGAGATGGGAAGGCAATCACATAAGAGGTCACTTATAGAACATGAAATTCTTAACATTGCATGATGGATAATGCATATAATGGTAGTTGTTCTCATTCAATGTCTCACAAATACACTAATTGATATGCAAAATTTAGATCCAAGTACTGATATTTTGATAATACTCAGTTTTTTATGGAAATTAATGTAATTTAATATAATAAATCCATATCTAATTTCGTACAAATATTTCAATACAAGTTAGATGTAGCTTCACTTTAGTTAAAAGCTTAAAAATGGAAATGATAATGCTAGTTTGTCCTATGGACAAGAGTAGAGAATAATAAAATATAAACTTACCATATAATAATTTCATATCAAATTTGCATGCTCTTCATACAATGATTCTAATACAAGTTAGATCTAGCTTCACTTAATTTAAAAGCTTAGAAATGGGCATGATAACGTTGGTTTGTCTTAAGGAAAAAACTAGAGAGTGAAAAAATATAAATTTACCAACAAACCACTTGCATTAGTTATGCAAGTTATTGAAGATGTGAGTTTCAACCTTTTTCTACTAGTTTTTTTCTATCTAAAACATAATAGTTGGATTTTTTTTTCACTTTCAAAAGTTAAAAACCATTTTATTTATGTTTTTCTCTATATTGAGAATGTCATCTTATCAGGCACCAAAGGTATATATAGTACCATAATTAGTAATTTTAGGAATTTCCACATTTAAGCCTTTCGTTGAAATGAATACCTTGGCATTTAACTAAGCCCAATAAATAGATATGACCACAATGTGAGAATACAACTATTATTTCTTTCAAACACAAGCAAGAAAAATAAAATTGTCACTTTAAATGATATATGATATATATATAGTAAGTAGAAGAGCCAATAGCTTAAATTGCATAAAGCATGCTATACTTGCAAAAACATGCATGCTCAAGGTAGAGAACTATATCAATGTAATCAAAAGTTGAACAACTATATCAATGTAATCGGAGACCATGGAAAAGACATTGTTAACATGTAATGTGTATCAGCATAATGAGATGTATTTCCATTTGTGCTAAAAAGTATGAGCCTATCGTTGAAATGCAAGAACAAAACCTAACCATGTCGGCACTCAATCTGGATTGAAATCCATATAACATAGATGGCGATCATGTAGAGAGTTTTTTTATTTTGATGAACCACGTTCTGAATAAGGGTTGGACTTTATACTCGAAGGGTTATGTGCATGCAATTTTAGTATTCGACGAGAATGAATTTGAGAACTCTAAAAGAAGTTGATTTGATATTTTTTTGGGTCTATGACTGCAATACAACTAACATAATATAATTACGAGCTCCATAGATGAAAAAAATCTGATTTAAATAATTTCCCATCATCCAAGCAATTTTAGCTTCATGATTTTTGAAACCTATCAATCTAAAGGTAGAATGGGGCATCCAACCACTCAATCGAAATTTTGACATATATTATATGCCCTACATCTAATGGTTTGATAATCCAAGGTCAAGTGAATGAGTAATCTAGGTTTATAAAACCAAAAAAATAAGAGGTTCCACTAGTGCTCATTTTAGTTAATTTTTAATCATTTGGCGAGCCTCTTCTTGGTTTGATTTTGACCTTGATATTGAACATGAGATGGTAGGATGAGTGTACAACCTCGTTAACAAATTTTTTTACACTATATCTTAGTGTGAAAAACATTGTGAAAGTTCTTGAGTATTGGTGACTTGTCATGGCTATTGATGAGTTGAAGAAGCTTCGTAATTACTTTATTCCATTGACTTTTGACTCCAATATGTGAGGTGGGATATTATCAAAGTCTCCTAGACAGGAAATGTGGATTTAATTTGAAGTT
The DNA here is from genome assembly GCA_010110895.2 of Picea sitchensis. Classification (NCBI taxonomy): domain Eukaryota; kingdom Viridiplantae; phylum Streptophyta; class Pinopsida; order Pinales; family Pinaceae; genus Picea; species Picea sitchensis. The sequence goes on from SNQJ01S0018213.1 coordinate 157,062, forward strand.
TTTTTGAATATTCTACTAGTTTATTGGCTTGAGTTGGTCTCCTTGGCCTATTATGTTGGAGGCATTCATGAATTATGCTTTAGCCCGCTCAAGTTTTGGGTTTTACTATAAACATGGTTTGCATTTGGATCATGTAAGTTTTTTGTTATTATGTTTGTACATTTCATGGCATGGTTGTAGAGAGGTATTTGCTAAGACTCTCCATGGTCTTTGTGTTCAATATTTTATTAACTTTTTAATGTTTTTTCCAGTATGTTGGGGCTTGGAAAGTTAATTCCCATACCCCGAGCTCATGCTAAGAAGGCATGAGGAGACATTAAAAGGTAACAACATAGTTTTCAGGTCAATCTTCGTCATTGTCCATGACAATGAGAAACAATGTGTAGCACAAAATGTGAGCATTATGAATCTTCTGGGTGAGAAAAGGTAAAAAATAAATCATCTTAAGATAGAGTGTTGTATGTTGAGAAACTTAATCCTAAATATGCACAAGGATTCACTGTCGATAGCTTCAAATCAACGTGTCTCTGACAACATAGAGGGTAAACCTAAAAATGAGGAGATTGTACATCGATCCAAGAAAAGAATGGAAATGAACAAGTAAACTTACCATGAGGAAACAACCAACCAACATATCTTCATTTAGTTTTTTTTCAATATAATATGTATTTTGGATACTTTTTATTAGCAGTACACCTATGTTAGTATTTGGTTTGTAGTAATCTTAATTATCAACAAACTTTCATATATGGTATTTAAAAATCACATGTTTTTACTTTAAACAACACATCAAAACTTATATAATTTTTGTTGGACATTTATAGCTCCTTTTAATATATTATCTTTCAAATTTGTTTTTGTTTTTTAAACATTATTATTTTCAATTAATTTTAAATGTAAACAAAATAACTTTTGAATAGTTATCATCATCAACATACTCAATTAAACATTCATAAATTTTAAATTATCATCATCATTTTGCCATATTAAATTAATTAAATGATCATCACTTTTAACTTATCATCATATTATCATATTCAATTAAGTTAAATGTTTGGAACTTTTAAATTATTTTCATCATCACATTGTTATATTCAATTAAGTTAAATATTTGTAACTTTTATATTATCATCATCACATTTTCATTTTCAAGTAGTTAACTTTTGAATTATCATTATCATATTATCATTTTCAATTAAACATATATGTAATCAAAATGACTTTTAAATTGCTATCATCATATTCAATCAATTTAAGTTTATAACTTTTAAGTTATCATCATCCCTGTCATCCTCATTTAAAATTAATATCATTTTTATTTTCAATTAATTTTAAATATATCCCAAATAACTTTTAAAGTATTATCATTATCACTATATTTAATTAAACTAAATATTTATATATTTTAAACTATTATCATTATCACATTGTCATTGTCATTTTCAATTAATTTTGAATGTATATAAAATAACTTTTAAATTATTATCACCATCACAATGTTATTTTCAATTAATTTTAAATGTGTACAAAATAATCTTTAATATATTATCGTCAATCACATTGTAATATTCAATTAATTTAAATGCAAATAAAACAACTTTTAAATTATCATTATTTCCATATTCAATTACTTTAAATATAAATAATAGAATTTTTAAATTATTATCACCATCACATTATCATATTAAACAAAATAATTTTAAATTATTACCAAAATACCATTACAATATTATATCAAATTTCATGGATACCATTTCTATTATTCTTATAAAGGAAGAAGTTTTTTCTTTAGATGACATAGATTTTGGGGTTAAGCGGCTTGCAAATGGGAAAGCTAAGGACATTGAAGACTACCAAGCTGAAATTTTTAAAATCGGAGGGCCAATCCTTATCCCTCACATACACAAGCTCTTCAATTTAGCAGTCAAGCAGTGCTTCCCTAAACCCTGGACGCAAAGCCTCATTGTTCCTATTTTTAAAAATGGGGATAGAAACATTCCCTCTAATTATAGGACCATTATGATTAGCTTGATTTTAGCCAAGCTTTATGGAATTATTTTGGAAAAGAAGATTAGCCTTTGGCTAGAAAGTCTGATAAAAAAGAGCTAAAAGAGGCAGGGCTAGGTTTAAGGAATATCATTCAGCGTGGACCATCTTGTTACCTTTGGGATCATTACAGAGGAGTTCCGTAATAAACCGATGCTTTTTTTTGTTGTTTGTTGACTTTAGAAAATCTTTTAACTTATGGTTTCTAGGAAAAACTTTTTGAATAGGTTGGAAGAGATAAAAGTGCCTCGGGAGTTGAGGAGCTCTGCGGTAAGGATGTATGAGAATGTTATTTATAAGTTTCAAAACATTGAGGGCTAGTCAAAGAGATTAACTGCAATATCAGGTCAAACGAGGTTGTCCCATGTCCCCTACCATTTTGGCATATACATTATTGAGTTAGAACAATGCTTGGAAAAGCGGTTGTGTTATTTCTCTCCAGGTATAGTCATCAATATTCTTCTTTATCTTTGATGATATCGTTCTTATGGAAAGGAGTCCCATTGATCTTGAAAACCAATTAAAAGAATCCTCAAGGATTTTTGCTCCAATATGGGTATATTGTTAATGCGATAAGACTAAGGTCATGATTATTAAAATCCAATAAGATCCCTTATATTACCTTTGTATATGACAACAACAACTTGGAGGAAGTGACTTCATATAAATATCATGAATCAGTATTCATCACAAGCTCAATTTGAGTTATAGCATTAAAAAAGCCATTGGGGGATGGAAAGCTTATTATGGGCTTGAAAACAATTGTAAATCAAGCGATCTTTAGGTTGGGATAAGAAGAAACTCCTCTTTGAGACTCTTTTACATTATTCTTTATGGATGTGAAGTGGGGTTGTGTCTCCTGAATCTTGGAGAAAGATAGAAAATACAAAAGAATTTTATAACCTATAATTTCAAAATTAAAGGAAATCTCCTATCCCACATCCTCCTCTTAGAAACAAACCTCTCCCAGTTGAGAGCAGGGCTATGATTAGATACCTAATGTATGAGAACAAGTTAAACAACATGGAAGACAAAGAGGCTACCTCAAATTGCTTCAAAATCAAGTCATAACCACCATGGAAGCTCAAGCGAGGATGGCATAAAAGCGCGCTTGGTCTTAGCTAAGCTATTGGAGAATCATGGAAGAAACCATTTTGTGTAGAATAAAGATACCATTAAAAAGCGTCAAATCAAAATTTAGGGAGAAAATGTGGTGGGATAAAGTTGGGGAAAAAGAAAATTAATGAATTATAAAGATGTAATCAACCTAATCTAGAAGATCAAAATTATCTATCTGTTTGCAGAAGTGTAAAGAAAAATAAGCATTAGACCCAAGAACAAATTCTCACAAGCTCCATGTAATGAAACTAGAAGTTGGTCAATTCCTAAAATGCCATGGGATGAGAAAATGTGTCACGTGACAATAAGAGGTTGAAGATGAAAAGCACTTTCTCTTAGATTGTCAATGTGGTGTGATAAAGAGTTAGAGGAAAAAAGAAAATGAAGGTATTATAAAGATGTAATCAACCCTAATCTAGAAGATCAAAATTATCTATCTGTTTTGCCAAGTGTAAAGAAAAAAATAAGCATTACTAAGATAAGAACAAATTCTCACAAGCTCCATAATGAAACTAGGCGTTGGTCAATTCCTAAAATGCCATGGGATGAAAGAGTGTGGCACGTGACACTAAGAAGGTTGAAGATGAAAATCACTTTCTCTTAGATTGTCCAGCCTATACCCATATTAGATCTCATTTTCAAATATTTATCACACTACCAACCTTCCTAACCTCTTAACTCAACAAAAGTATGGTGATCTTGGAAAGCTTCTCTTAATGTTTTTTGAGCACATAAACAAAATTATAAAGAATCACAAGTAATCACTTACCCTCTTAAGGTCTAATAGACCAATTCGATCTTTAATGGACATTAACCATCATCATCATCAAAATAAATATAAATTAATTAAAAATAATTTTATTAAAAACATATTTAACATTATAATAAAAAAAAATTCAAATAAATTAATTTAAAATTATTATTTATTAAAAAATAAAGATAAAACTTTATAAATACAAATATATCTAACTCAAAATTAAAATTAAATTAATTAATATTATAACTCATAAAAAAAATCTAAAACTATAAACAATCACACTGTAATAATGTACATTTTTAAATTATATTATGTACTTTAAATTAACTTTCAAAAAATATTAAAAAAAAAAAGTTAAACAAGCACGCATTCATATAAACAAAACACTAGAAACCTCAAGGATAATTATGGCCATCTTTCACTTCCTTCAGAAGCGGTTAATCCCTTCTCCCTTAAAAAAATGATTATACTAAATTAGCATTTGTTAAGTGTTTACATAAAATTAATATTATAATTTATGAATTAACAAATACAATTTTTATTTATTTTTGCTAATTTATGAATTAACAAATACAATTTTTATTTATTTTTGCAAACATTTGATCTAAGCAAAAGATATCATCCATGATGTGTAATCCTTCACTATTAAAAAAAATAAAATGAGTTAAATTACAGTGTAATATAAACATCTATGAAAATAAATAATAAACAAAGATATCATCTAGATCCATGGATTATATAGCAGCAATAATAATATAAAATAAAATAAAAACTCACCATGGTTAATCTCTCAATTTATATTAATCCATGGATTACATAGCAACAATGATAATATAAAATAAAATAAAACTCACCACAATGATAATATAAAATAAAATAAAAACTCACCATTATTAATCTCTCAATTTATATTAAGCTTCCAAAACTTTTCAAAAACACTATATACCTTCATAATATGATCATCTTTTCCATTGTTAATCCGAATCTCTCATCTCCCCAGAAAATAATTATTAAAATGAAAAACACAAACTTACATTTGCAATGCATTATCTATACATTATAAAAAAAAGCACAGACACGTAAATTGGAATTGAACATCTAATGAGTAGTTACTATCATAATACAGCCTGAGTGGGCCTAATGGTTAAGAACATGTGTTTCCTCTTAAGAGGTCACAGGTTCAAATCAAAGTTGATTATACACAATATTGTAACTTTGATATAGGGTGGTAAAAAAGTTACAAAACATTAATGCAAAACCAAGAGGGAAACATAGTGTTGAAATAATTACAATGTTGTTGGCCATTAAGGTTGAACATAAACACAATATGGTACATTGGATTTGGGGTAGTCGCAAAGCTACAAACATTATTGTACAACCAAGAGGGAAACATAGTCTTGAACTAATTACACTATCATTGGCCATTGCCTTCAAACTATTACAAAGTTGTTGGGCATTAAGGTTGATTATACCCGCATACATTAATGTACAAACAAGAGGGAAACATAGTGTTATAGCCTTAATCTCCACCCTATAGGTCAAAGAGGAATCCATTAGTGGATAGAAGCCTTAATGCAACTTTTTCATGAGGTTTGACCCTTTCTAGAGCATTTTTGGAGAGCCTTGCATGAACCTAGCATGCAACAAGCCAGTCCTCTCTAGACAACAGTGGCTCAACAAGTGAGGCACTGTCAAAATTCTAGAAAAAGGGAGTTACGAGGCGAAGGTCGAGAGATGATTTGGATATTTGTGGTAATAGCCTAGGAACTCACATAATTTGAGTTTCTAGTGGCCTCTAGAATATCTAGAAGCCTTTCATAAGCCTCCTCCAAGAGCTATATAACAAAGGAAAGCCTTGGAAAAGAGGAGGAAGAATTCAATAGAAAGGTTATGTTGCCAAACTATAGAATTATTCAGCCAAAAATCATTGGAGCATAGCATGACCAAGGAGTTGTAAGGAAAAGCAAGGATAAATGATATTGAAGGAACCTACATCAACACTTGAGGTATGCTATATTGATGTAAGTTCTTGGTTTTAATCAATAGATCATTTGTATTTCCCCTTGAATGTTTGTCATTGATGTATAAATGTCCAGATCTGATCTTGTAGATTACAAATCAAGTTAGATTCAAGATAGAGCTAGGATTCTAACATTGGAAAGAAAGTAGAATGGTTTTGTATTGTCGTTAGTGTGCAGGAAGCTGGTTGTAGGGGTTGGAGATGGATCTTCAGGACTGCAGTAGCCAGGATACGCTAAGGAAAACCTTCAGAAAAAGGTAATCCATTCACTCAACTCTTTGTATATAATCCTATTGTTTGTCTCTAGGGAATCCATAGGAAGTATACCCCCTCATGTCTAGGATAACTAGGTTTATCCTAGGGAGATATTATTGATCCACTCAGTGAGATCCCTTTAAGAATTTTTCCCATAATAGATTGGCGACTCCACTGGGGAAAACTCCATTCTATTTGAATATCTTTTCCCTGCATTGTCTCTTTTTTGTGGAATGAGTCTTACTATATTCCACTAAGGGTTTCAAGGCTCAGATCTAGTAGAGTTGAGAGATATGGTTTAGATTTGAAGATCTGCAACTTTTCCCTTTCTCTCAAAAAACCAAAATTTTGACAGGCCTTATGTGTTTCACTACTCATGTCTCGCGAGGCCCCCTTGTGTGTTGTTTCTCTTGTATCTAGTGAGGCCTTCTCAAATCTACAGTTTTGTAAAACTCAGCCAAAGAGTGTCTAGTTTGAGACCTCCTATGAAATGTTATAGGTCTGCAGTAGTCAGTCTGAGTGTTCTGGTATCCCTGCTACAGAAATAGGATTGTCACATTGATCACTTTTCAAGTTTTTATTGAGAATATTTGTGTGAAAGGTTTTTCTTTGTTTGGATAGTCTTCTTCTTTTTTTCTAAACTTTCCAGATAATTTGAACTCAAAATTCAAAAGATTTGAAGAGATCTAGGAGCTTATGCCATTACATATGACCTTTGTGTATCACTAGATATCCCCTCCTAGGCAAGTTTTTGAGTGTGATCATTGTAGTGAAATTAGAGTAGTTTTTTCTAGCCTTCTTCGTGATATCCTAAAAGATTTTTACTTGATTTTGTGTTTTGTTTTTGTTTTCATTATTCTTTTTGTTGAGGTCAATATTTTCATATATTGCAAATTAGAAAAAACTTTAAAAAAAGAATCCCTTGCATGCTTAATTTGCTTTTGAAGAATTAGTGTTGTGAATGTCATAGAAGAATTTGTTTCTCTTGGATCTTTTGTGTCTTATTGGATGATTGGTTTGTTTGAGGATTTCTTTGAGTATTTCAAAGAAAAAAGAAATAAAATCTCTCTCCATCCCATAGCTAGAGTTCATTGAAGTGAATGATATGCTTCATCATACTTTCATTGCTTGGTTGGGTCAATAGTCATCACACCATTCAATTTGCATCCATTACCTTTGGACCTAAGAAACAACCATTAAAAAGAATCACATAATATAAAATTCATTAGATGTTTTCTTTGATAGCAAACCAATAGTAGATAGGTTTAGGACCTTGGAATAGTATTGGAGAGTAAACTCTCCAAGGCCACAAAAAAAAAACTTAGGAGTCATTAATGAGTGTTAAATCCATTCTTGCAACCAGTGTGTCGGGAAGCTCCTCTAATGCAAGAGTTAAGCATGAGGTCACATCAAGGTAAGTAGGGAGATTACTCCTCTCTTCATATTTTGGTGTTTTTGGTACCGCTTCAACTGCTAATTATACAAGGGTTTTGTTGGGTTACACCTTCGTAGCTTCGAGCTTAGTTACCCTGCCCTTACATGGGGTCGGAATTACGATTATTTTCCCGGCCATTGATTGTTAGGTGGTAGCCTTAGTGACTATTCCTAGGTAGCCACATAGGTGACTACAGGTGGGACATGCCTATAGTACCTAAGGAAGACATTCATTCACGATCTCAGTTCCCTTGAAGGGTGCCCTCATTAATAAATGGTACTTGCATCGATCAGATTTGTTTCATGTAGTTCATCGTAAATTCTCCTCGTACCTTTTCTATTCAATCTTGTGGAGACTTCATCTCCCCCACGAGGTTGTTTTTTGGAAGGCCCCTGAGCTAATTGGTTTTTTTTATGTTTCCTAGATTTGATTAGGGGTGTGTTATTTGATTATGAGTCTAGGTTGGCCATAGGTTGATTTTTGTTTGGATAGTAACATAAATTTATTCTCCGTGGTTCAATTACTGCGCCAGTCCCATCGATTATAAGGACTTGAGCCTATTGCGGAGGTGCAACTGCCTCTAAATTGGTGTGACATAAGTGACAAGGATTTTGAATGGTTTTATCTTTGGTTTGATGAAACTATTTTAGTCGAAGTAGAAGTGGTCAAATAAATTTCCTCCACGGAATTTTAATCCTCCTTTAACTGAACCAGATGCCCCTTTACTAGTCCAAGTAAGGGAAATTTTTAATGATCATTTTTATTTGTTCACTCATCCTCCCACCATGTCAGGACCGAGGGTCTTGTCTAGTGTAGTTGATACTACGAACCCATCCTCACGTGGGACATGGGGAAATTCCCCTCGGGGCATCCCAACAGTGTCCTCATTGCCACCTCTTAGATTCATTGGACCTACACCATCCACTCCTTTTTTTTTTGGTTCTTCCATCTAGGGGACATCAACCATTCCATCCCCATCCATTATCATACCTAGCGTCCCTACGCCCATCCCTTCCACGTCAATTCCCACTTCCAGATTATTTTATAGTGGGGGGGTGAGCTTTGGTTTCAACATGGGAAGTGGAACTCCTTTCAATTCTTCCCATCCAACGAGTGACCCGACATCATAAGGTGCGAGTGTACCTTTTGTATGGATTATTCCTAGTGGTTTTGGAGTTGCCCCTATTGATACTAGGGGCAGTAGTACATCTTGAGGTTTTAACTTTACTTGGGTTAGCGAACCTTTCCCTGGGGGCACATCCGTTGGGGGAATTTTTTCATCATGGGGAATTTTTCCTTTTGTGTCCACATCCAGTCTCAGGGGTTTCTTCCCTAGTACTAACTTTGGGAATATTTTTCTTGGGGTGTCCACATTTACCCCCAAGGGAAACCCCCTTGGGGGAATTTTTGGTTCTGGGAGCAACCATGCTCCTGTAGGTGCCACAATCCCATCATGCACGCACTCTTCAGGAGCTCCCCAACCCTCCATTAGTACCAATATAGGGGGACTACAAGGTCCATCTGGGACAGAAGAGACTTCACCTCCCTCCCAGTCTTCATTTTCACTATTCCCTTTCCTCGCAACATTCGATTTACCGGATTTGTCATGGTTAATGAATGACCCTATATCCCATGACCCCTCATGGAAAACTATGTAATTCAATCTACCATCATACATTCCTAAGTTTGACGGAAATCTGGGAGAGGACCCCTTTACACACATCATGACTTACCACTTGTGGTGTTCATCCAACTTGTCGATGGATGATAGGGTAAGGTTGTGTGTTTTCCAGAGATCCTTAATTGGGGACACCACCAAATGGTATATTGAACTAAAAATTAGTTCCTTTAGAAGCTTCAATGACTTGGTAATGGAATTCTTAATTCATTACCAATTTCCCATCTGATATGAGATAAGAACTGAGCTCTTGACTTCATTGCATCAAGACAATTCCACCCACATCTCCGATCATATTCGTGTGTGGCATCGAGATCGTAGGATGATTAAGACTCAAATTTTGGACAAACTCCTTATACAATGGTTAACTAAGTCCTTCTTACCACCCATTTATAGAGATGTAGCTATGGCCAAGGTCGCCACCAAGGAGTAAGTTGTCATGTGTTCCCAACACTTAGACTTGATCTACTCATAGTCGGGTACTCTGCATGATATCATTCAAGATGCTCCTCGGTCGTCAAAAGATCCGAGGAAGCCAAACCCAGGACCACATATTGATGGTGTGGTTGGTTTTGTTTCCCATGTGTCTAGGAACCAGTTAGCTGACCAAATGGGTCATATGTCGATTACATCACACCCGTCGGCTACTGACACTCGTGCTCAAACTGTTGCAATTCCCTATCATATCTTCGAGGGGAATTCGATGCATTCCATGCAACCTAAGAATCCTCAATTTAATATCCCTCGGTCGAACCCAATTGTAAATGTAATATAAATGTACTTAAGCTGGTGAGTTATTTTGACCATCATTTGGTAATGCACATCATGTGGCATAGTGTGCGCATGAACTCCACAGTAAAATTATGTAGTATGCACATTCTTGGATACTGCATGCAGTAACTAAGTTGCACGCAGTATGGAGGACAACGAGCCTCATGTATATGATATGTGTTATAGGCTGGTGAGCCGGTTATTATAATCTGGGATGCTTATGTTTTGGTATTAGGCCAGAACGTTGATATGTGAAAGGCCAATGCGCCTACTTTGTACATGACTCATGGTTAATATAAAATACATCGCTCCACGCAGACCGACCATGATAAAAGAGAAGGGGAACTGAACTTCACCAGTTAGGGAAAGGGAGGACCAAAAGTCAAGGGAATATTATATTAATATTTCCTAAAGCATAAAGTTGGGATAATTATTTTATCCTAAGTTCTAAAGTTGGGGACAAGTGGACCAAAGTAACTTCCGATATGACAAGTGTCAAGTTGGGTTCATGCATTCATATCGTGAGGGACTTAGCTCATTTGGTCACTTTTCATGGGATTTTCTTACCAGCAGCTTGACCAACATTCTAACCATCACTTTCACAAGGATTTTCACAGTGATTCCTTTCCACACTCAGTTATCCAGTCAATGATTCCATGACCATTTTCACTCACGCATTTTTGTTATCCTTGAGACAGTCATTTCACCATTTATGAGCCTATTCCCATAACCATTTCCGGTTGGTGTACTTGGTTAGCTTGGAGTGGGATTGAAGAAGCGGGTTGTCAGGCCCGTGAGCAATTATCCGAGCTTCAGAATTGTTGGGGATTGATTCCTGAAGGTGCTAAACTGCAACTACAACGCTCTGAGACTTTCGACCTAGCCTATTGTTGAAGCCCTAGAAGGGAAGTGGGGAAATCGAGGGACTATTGAGCAGAGAAGGGGCACACTTCCTTGGTTGGGATAGACATGTGGGGAATGAGAGGTTGTAGGCTGTTAGTTGAGTGAGCACCTGAGACAGAGTCTTTCCTATTGTCCATGAGCCTTAGCCTGGTTAGGAACCCTTTACCCTGGGTGGAGTTCAGTCCCATCTCGGGGGTTACTCATTGTTGAGAGTGATGAATAGTGTAGTCTAAGGCTGGGAGG
>SNQJ01S0018214.1:7494-36426 GCA_010110895.2 Picea sitchensis
TGTGGCACATTATGTAGATCAAAGAATTGCTCCATCTGAAGTATCCATGTGATTGGGTCCTTGCCATCAAACTTCCTCATACCGATCTTCGGAACGTGGTTGGTCTTCAACCCAAATTTGGAATTTCTCCATTCTTGATTCACATTCCTTGTGTCCTCATCATGAATTTCATGGGATACATTTTCAATTTCAAGTTTCCTCTCTATTATGAAATTTTTCAATCCTTCCATGATCTCCCCTTTTAAACCCTCCATCATCTCTTGTAGTTCATCTTTTGTTACTGTCTTATTTTGTAAATCATTTATGTCCCTACACATTTCTTCACCTTCATCAAGAGTCCATGTAGGATTATCTAGAGGTTTATTTTGTGTAGAAGTTCCCTTTTTGGGTGGCATGTTGGCCAAGTATCACTTTTGAACCTTGATTTTGAGGTGGTTCTGCTAGACAATATTTCTTCTGTTGTATCTCCAAAGTTTTGGACCTTCTGGGTATGAAACTTTATTTTTTGTATTTCTCTGATATTTCTTCTCTGCAATGCCACAAGTCTGATCAAAATTGGATGTGCCAAGTGGAATTTACGGTAACTTCCCCACAACTTGCTGATTTTTGGCCTTTCCGGGAGATGTCACTTGTATAGTGTGCCCCGCACCAAATAATTGATATAATATTTTGAAAATTGTACCAAAAATACTACAGTCTATCCACTATCCGATTCAACCAGTCTCACTCAATTTTGATACTCTAGGAATAAGTTATGATTGTTTTACCTGGATCACCTTCTTGAGACTAGTCAATAGGACTAGTTAGATACCCTATCTTCCAAAGGGTGTATATACAAATGTAAGATGACCCAAAAGCTGAACTGTTTACCACATATAACTTACTAATTTTTTTGAATATCCTCCAGATTTCAAGGTCTGAAACGTTACATAAAAAAAATTATAGTGAAAATTCCGCAATGACTCTATTGAGGATGATTCCATAACCCTATCTTGCACAGGCTGTATCTTTGAAATTATAAGGCCTAAGGAGATGAAATTTTAACCCAATGTACCTTGATCCGTCTAATAAATATCCTTCAAGCCGTTCTTTCTTAAACTTTGTAGAAAAAAAATTTATAGCAAAAATTCCAAGGTGTCTCAGATGTAGCAGCGAAACCCCAAGACCTTGAGCTCTAATACCATATGTTAAGAACCAAATATCAATATAGCATAGAAAAACCTCAAAATAAGTACTCAACGCCTTGAAAAAAAGATAAATTTAGATAATAAGCCTCTTCTAGGGGGAAACCTCCTTATGCCCACATAAATGTACAATTCCAAGATGATTCCAAATGAAAATGCCTCCTTGGTATATATAGGAGACTAGGAGGTATAATTACAACTAATGGAATAAAGCCGACATAAATAAAATAACATTACTAATGTAATATGCCCAAATTAAGGGGTAATGAGCCAATATTAGGGATTAATAGAGTTCAATGTCAATGCCCCTCGACCAGGCATATTATTTCCCCTCCTTCCTAGAGTGAACCTTTGAGGTGGATGCTTCCACTTCCCTGGAAGCATTATGAATGGTCTTTCCCAAAAAATTAGGTAGCTTAATCGATGATTAATTTTCTCTAATAAAAGGTATTAAAGATTCCAATACCTCTATCAGTGATGAGTCACCAACCTCGGCCTCTCTAAATCCAAGTTCTACCACTGAGTCTAAGTTTGGAGGAGCAGGAGAAGAGGGTCGAGGCCTAGGAGAATGACAGTCAAGTATAGACTAAGCAGGTTGTGGGGTAGTCAAAATTGAACAAGTCGGTATGAAAGACCCACCCGTCCCCAACCCAGAAACACCATCCCCAGACCTAGGACTAATAGCAGCCACCACAGTAGGAACGGAAACATCGGAGTCCTTTTGAACCTTAATTGAATCAGCAGAAGTAGATGCCTGGAGCCAAATAGAATTTTCTAGGGCATCACGTTCCCAAAGTGATAAGGACTTAAAAAACAATGGGAAAAAACATTTTAGCTTACCAATAAGCATGTCAGGCACATCCGGCGACAAGGCAGGCTCTGGTTCAGAGAAAAATGACCACTTCCTAGAAAATCTTCAGTATTGACATACTCTGGCGGGTCCTCCTGAATGTTATCTTCTTCATACTTTTCTTCAACTTGAATTCCACGCAATATCTATGAATATGTCTAGTACCCCTGCACCAACTGCATCGAAACGAGATACCCACGTAATCCAATCTCTGGTTTATAAGACGACCACGCCATTCTATGTCTATAGCCTTTGGGAGTCCATCATGCACATCAATACCAACTAAAATCTTACCCATATTCCTGACAAAACTTTCTAAGGTTGATGGGTCTATCAAGATAAATTTTCCTCAAGTGTTTCCAATCTCTCTTAACACTCCTTCATTCCACAGACACTATGGTAATCCCGGTAGGAGGACCCACAGGTGTCTCAACTGGAAGTATTATGTTCTAGGATTGAACACCACTCTCCACCTTTTTAACATAATGCTAGAACCCCCATTTATCCAAAAAGTGTTTAATAGAAGATCAACATCTTCCGATGATTTAACAATAAAACCCAGCCATCCTTTTGTAAGGCGCAGGAGCTCAAGAGCATAGTCCAGGACCGGGACCCAGTTCAAAGTAATCCAATCAACCATAGGATCCTCTGCAAGATATGAGTAGGAGAGTCTAACCACTAGTCCACACATGGCTAGTCTACAAGTTTCTTCAAGGCCTACATCTGTGCCCAAGACCATCCTCATATTCCTCTTATTCGACTTCCACACTTTGTTTCTGAGTATTAGGATGTGAGGTAGGATAATGGTTTATGTTGTTCTTTGAAGCATCACCGCCCTTATTACCCTGCTTGATAGTTGAATACTATTTTATTCTCCACGGAGGTGGATTAGACCCCCTTTCAGTCGAGAGGTTAATAGGGACTTGGCTAAAATCAGACTGGTTTTTCAAAATAGCACTGGGGAAGTGGTTATGTGTCTGATGAGGACGGTCTAAAGGTTGATGAGACTTTTTTGATGAATGATATAACTATTCATGTGATATCCCTAGTGAATCGACCTTGGAGTAAAGACCTTCTTGAAACCAAACCACCTCGTCATCCGCACTCATCAGTGCTCTGACGTCTCCATTAAAGTCAACGACTTATTTCGAATCCATTATCTAACACCTGTAGTTTGGTAAGAGTGTACAGTCCTAAGAATTAACGTCCAAAATGACTCTGCTTCTGACGGGAACTTTACGAACTCCACTAAAATAAACAAAGGTTATCAATGATGAAAGTAAGGTATACCCCACCTTCGGAGACAAGACAAATAATCACAGTCAATGGAAAGCCTTGGTTCAGTTTCCTAGAAAGGTAAACACCCAAACTATTCTACCTACGAAATGAGTCGGGTATAAAATGTCAATAATCCAAAAATAGAGTAGGAAACCGCCAAATAACTTTGAAGGGAATCAGGTCAGACTTTCCAAGAGGAAGATTCGAAAGCCTAAATTCTATTAAACATCATAAATAAGTACTCCTACCAAATTGTGGAGGAAAATTATCAGATGAAGAGGGTTCCTGAATCTTGCCACAGGTGAATTTCTAACCTTCTGGTATCTCCAATCTCCATTGTCATTGAGTTCAAGCTTTCCTTCCCAGGAACGATTCGAGTGTGTGTGTTATAAATCAACCATTGATTCACAATACCAACAAAAAGAACTTAAACATTTAAATTATCATTATATTAACATAGATTTATAAAATGGTAAATTGATTTTTTTATAAATTATTACATGAGTGTTCAAGTTCATATCTTAGAATTGTAAAATGTCATATATTTAATGATTGATATGGCCTTAAACATTTTTTTTTATTTGAGTTTCCTTCTTTCCTATATTCTTTATTGTTTTTCATATTTATTAGATTGACATCTTTCAGTAATTTTTTTCTTGGTTATCCCTCTTTTAGTTTTTTTTTCCACTAGGATATGTCTTTCACTTTCCCCTTACTATCTTTACATATTATATCTCTGACAATTTCATGGATCAACTTTGATCTTTAATAAACATTAATCTATAAACTAAACTAAATTAAAAATTATGACTAATATGTAAATAAGGTTTTCATATCTCTTGAAAATGGTTAGTATGTTGAAACGTATTTGCATACAACATATCACTTATTAAACCATTTCTAGAAAATTGTCCACTATTGATAATTTTGTTGTCCTCAACACTAAACTCGCTTCCTTGTTGAAAAGCCAAAAAACCACTCCACGTTAAAAAAAATGAAAACACTTTCATCATACTACAAATAAACATCAGCTTGTAAATCTTATCACTCTTTATAGGAAAACTCTCCCTTGTAAATAAACCGAAAAAATATATATATATATTTGCATCCAAATCTAAATTGTTTTGTATTAAACTAAAAAAAACTAGATAGAAAATATGAGGGGGCAATTCAAATTGTTTAATATATTAGGTATTGTTGATGTTGAAATATTCATGCAATTCATGTCTAATACCACCACAAGTGATCAAGGATGAGATCGTTAATCATAATCAACATAATATTTTGACAATGAGCTCTTTCTTAAGGTAAAATGTAGGAGATTTGCGATTGTGTACTCTTGGTTGGAGGTGGGAACTTATTTTTGAAAACTTGTAAGTAATGGTAGGTCTTCGGCAGTAACCTGCAACTATGGTGGGTCTAGGGTGGTCGATTCGTTGGGAGTCAGGCCTCTGGAGTTTGCGTCTAGATTGTTTTAGGAGTTTGTATAGGTGGATGGGTGTCGGCCTATTCTAAAACTATCTCTCGGCCTTTGTTAAAGGTTTGGTGGAGGGATAAACCTAGAGGTTCTATCTTATTCCATGTCATTCTTGTATTTACTATTGTGACAGTGATCTTTTATGAGTTTGTCTTCTCAGACAGTTTTTCTTCTGCCTAACTAATGATCGTATTAATGTGATTATTGAACTATGTGTATTTTTGGGGCTTCGTGTTTTGAGGTGATCATAGTGGAGGCTAGGTGGTATGTTTATTCACTAGCTTGAAGCTTCCATGACAGAAGTTGTTGTCAATGCACTTATGAGTGCGACTGGAGAGGAATCCTGGAGGCAAGCTGGCATGTTTAACCCACCGAGAGTGTTAAATAATCCACCTGTTTTGTCAGCCTCTTTGTTAATTCCCTCGGACCCGGTGCTGACTGCGGAAACGTCTAGGCAAAAGGTAGGGGGTTCTTCTCCATATGCATCATTTGTAGTTGGTAGTTTTGAGCGCTCTCCCCAACTGCGAGCAACTTCTTCTATAGGTGTAGTGCAGAAAGATTGTGGTGTGCAAAAAGATTGTGGTGCTTCCCCAACCCATGGGGGTGGCCACTCCATTGGCTTAAATCTTGTTGCAAGGAGAAAAGAAAGTCTGAAGCATTGGGTTCCAAACAAGACCCAGTGCAAGATGGTACTTGGGGACGACTTGGGTTTGGACGAGGTGGTAAACCTTGCCCTTACATATTTAGTCGGTCATTTATCCTATCGCTCTAAATGTACTACCTCTATCATTAACTGGGTAAAGTTACACTGGCTTTCATTTATGGAATATGAACCCTGTTTTTTCTTCCTACCAAGAGGTTGGTTTAGGTTTAAATTTCATTCGTCAGAGTATGTTACAAAGGTTCTGGAACAACTTTGGTCTTTCGACGTGGGGAGCTTGATGCTTAAGTGGTGGGGGATTTCTTTCGACCCAGCATAGGATTATTTCTAGTTTCATCATCTTTGGGTACTTCTTCCAGGCTTACCTTTGAACCTTTGGAATTTAAAAGCCTTGACAGTTATAGGTAATTCTCTTGGTCGTTTCATCCGAGTAGATGATTTGTCTCTTCAAGATTCGGACAGAAATTTGGGCAGGATTCTGGTTGAGGTTGACATTCGTTCAGGCCTATTGGAGACCCTAGTTATCTAGTGGTGTGGTCATGTCATATTTTAAAGGTTGGATTATCTGGGCCTTCCTTTCCGGTTTAACCTCTGCCGAAAAATAGGACATCTGAGAAGTGTCTGCCAGGGACTTGTGGAAGAGGAAGAGTCGGAAAAAATGTGACTTTGGAAGGCGTCCAGAATTGATTCACCTGACATGGACTCCTACATATGTGAAGATGCACATGATGGACCAGTGGACTTGCATATTCATGATGCCTCTGCGATCGTTAGAGGTAAATTAAAATTTATTTTGCCCTCCTTTTATTATTTGCTTACGTCCTCAGAGAGGTTGGCTTTGGATTCTTTGTCTTCTTTGGGGTTCGATCCTGGGTTACCTTCCTATGATGCAGAGTTGTATAAGAGGGTTGATTATTTGACTCGGGCGTTTGTTCCTCGGGTCGGAGGGAACTAGGATGCTTCGTGTCTAGATAGGGTTCCTACCTCTTGGGTGGTTCAAAGTTTGGGTTTGATTACTCCTCTCAACCCTTTTGATCCCACTCCTGGGGTTCAAAATAATCTGGTCCTTGAAGCAACTGTGGAAAACTGAGTGGAGGACAATGAGGGGGAGCAGGTTCCCTTGGTCGTCTCAGGGTACAGGGAGTCAGAACCTTGGGACTGCACTCTGGGGGAAACTTTGGAATCCTTAGTGCCCCACTTCCATAAGGTGAACGCATCGGTCCCTCTACCTACTTACTAGGGAATGAGTGTTAAGAAACTCCCAGGAAAACCTGAGGTATCGGGGCAGATGGGAAACTTGTGTGGGGGTAGTGGGAAGGGTTTTTCCTGGTCAAAGGGTCTAGGATTTGAAACTTCTCCTATTAAGATGAGAAGTGCTCGTAAAAAGGATAACGGTACAGTTCATGTTTCGGACCTCTCTAATTTTTCTATCACTGACTCTAGGGCACTTAGAAGCATGAAAGCCCTTGCTAGGGTCAAACCATGATCCTGCTCACTTTAAATATTAGAGGGGTGGGGGGGACCCTCAAACTATCCTCCATGTGAAGACTGCTTCGAAGATCCAAACCTGATATAATTTTTCTTCAAGAAACTCTTGTTGACGAGGAGAGAGCTCGTTTATTTATGCATAAGTTCGTGTTGGGATGGATTTCGTGCGTTGTTAGCTTTGTTGGTAATTTGGGGGGTCTACGGGTGACATGGGACCCAAGCAAATTTGTTTTTGAGCACACACTATGTTGTGGGGGAATTTTTTTATCTTACATCTCTTTAGAAAACAACAAGAGTGTGTGTTTACTCAATGTATATGGTCCTTGCATTGACATAAAATATTTTTGGGATCAGGTGGCGGCAAGTGGTTTACTGGCTACTAAAAACATTATTGTTGCAGGTGATTTTAATTTCACTATAGGTGTTGAAGAGGTCTGGGGAGCTGCAGCTCAACTAGATAAACTAGCTGGTTTTTTCAAACTTCTCTTCTAGCATAACCATTTGGTGGATCTGCTCTCGGATGTTGTGACTCCTACGTGGAGAAATGGTAGAACAGGGGCAGATAGCATTTCTAAGAGGTTGGATCATATTTTGGTTTCTGAATCTTTATTAATTCAAGTGGGTAGATACTGTACTTGGGTGGAGTTTCCTTTCTTCTTGGATCATGCACATGTATTTTCTCAATTTGATCTTCAACTAATCCATATGGATCTAGGGAACATCATGAAAGTTTCAAAAGCATCCCAAGAGGCCCAGAATGGTCTCAGCATGCAGAGAAAGGGAAAAATTCAAAGTTCCCAAAACTCAGTTAAAATAGCATCATCGAGAAGAACGCATCGCAATATTTCTAAAAGAGAAAATGGCTCATCAAACAGAGTTACGGTTTGAAAGATATTCGTGGTCAAATATGCGGTCAACGAGGACTAGTCAATAGAGAACACTTTGTCGTTCGTATTGCTAATGTCAGCAGCTGACATAGTAGGGTGACATCATCATATGGGATGACGATGTTAGCATGCCATGTGACAACACCACAGGCTTCCATGTGTCACCCGCCATTGGACTTTTCAGGGGTCCACATGGGCCAATCTGAAATTGCCACGTGGCACCCCTAGGAGATGCCCCATGGCACCATCTAGGGAGTGCCACATGTTTTGTACCATGACTGGGTGTGACATCAAGAAACCAGATGGACCAATGAGAATATTCCACGTGGCCCAATCAACGGATGACACGTCGCATCCCTGAATTGCTCAAGGACAACTTGTATCCAAAAATTCAAAAATAGATAATGGCGGGACCCCGCCAAATCTGGCGGAGGTCTACCATATCTTGTGACTATCACCAAATGTAGAAGTCACTTGCTAAATTTAGTCGGAATTTATAACCACACAACTAAAATGGGAGCCGTGGGGTTTGACCCTGGGACATCCCTATAACAAACACCTTAATTTTAGCTCCCATACCAATCTTCCCAATGGTCACATTGTTTAATCCACCAGAGTTTTACTTTAAGAACTGAACTTCACCAATGAACGGGAAAAGGAGGAGGCATGCACTAGTTCATACGAGGTCATACCAGGCACAAATTGCAATGCAAATTCTAGTGCATTAACTGCAAACTTGCACGTAGATCGAAGCAGAGGTCTAAAGGAGGCCTAAGCATGCTTGTGTCTGATGGAGATGATTTGACAGTCATTTTTAGGTAATTTGGAAACGTGAATCCAACGACAAGGTCTATTTTTGCAACAGAGCTTCAGATCAGAAAGATAAGTTATGGAGAATCCAATGTAAGCATGTTTTTCATTATGTTGTTTTTTCATTAAATGTTGCAACATAGCATGCATGTTAAAGGTCTGAAGGTGCATGGAGAGGTTGCAGCAAGGCAGCAAGATAATCTTATTCCTTCTATCTATTATTTTCTTCTCTTCTTCCACATCAAACCAGTCAGTTATATGTGACAGAGAAATTGTGGCATTCGCATGATAAGTGGCCAATGAAGTATTTCTAAATCTCGTGGTTTCAGGATCTTTGTATGGGCTGCATATTTATGCTTGGATCTGAGAAGAAAATCTAAGGCATTTGATGGCTCCATGGTGATGGGGATCATCTTTTATTCTTCCTCTTTTTATGTATTGAGTATGTGGGAATGATGTCCATGTCAGCATCATGTATGACTCATGAGCATGAGAACTTGTGAAGCTTGTATACATTCCTGATCACATTCTGATCTCTTGTTGTCGTCGTCGAAAAGGGACTTTGGCCTTACAACTTGTTAAGGAGAGACATCATTACAGTGAGGACAATAAAGCGGTCAGTATTTGGAAGTAAGACCCGGAGAGGTAGCCCACACCGGGTGAACTCTATTATCAAGGGAAGTGTCATATCCATTATGTGTCTTTTGTTCTTATGTTGTTTCCGCACATAGGATATTAAATGCGAGCATGACATATAACACATAAGAAAAACTAAGGAGGTTTTATTCACTTTGTATTCAGGCTTATAAGACTTCAACTTTACCTTTAATTGCAAAATGCTCAAGTAAAACGATCTATAACTGACCTTTTTTAAGGAGTGACAAAATCAATCAATTATTGGAAACTTATCACCCCCGGGTTGAGATCATATGGTATCAGAGCAGGCTTGATACTTAATGCAGTTGTCGAAGCTAAGGATGGCAATATCTCCAAAACAGATGTGGTTCGATGAGCTTCAAGAGCTCAACCAAATGTTTCAAGAAGAAAATTCTAGATTGAAGACATTGTTGCATGTTGCAGAGGAAGGGAACCAAAGGTTGCAAGAGTAGTTGCAAGCCATGAAGATGTAGACAGGGGAAGGCTCTACGAATGAGATGGTGATGAGACCATCTTGTGACCATGGAAACTTCACCAGTTATGAGAGCGATCATGACAGTGCAAATGAATGCACACTTTTTCAAACAAATGAAGATGACCTACAAGAATCTAGAAACCGAGGAGGATTCCTAGAAGCATCTTCCATCGATCCTTCTCACCAGGAACAACTGGACACATCTCAAGAAATAGACGAAGAGTCTCAGTTTGAGATGGAGGTAAATAGACCATGTGTAGTTCCTTTATTGATTAATGTTGATGATTCGTTTGAAATCCTTGAACAACATGCTTCTTGCATTGGATTAAAGTTGATGAGAAAAATGGGATACGAAGGAGGAGGCCTTGGAACCTATGGCCAAGGTATTGTGGATCCCATTGAGGTAGTGGTTTGGCCTCGATATGCCAAGATAGGATATGTCCCAAAGGATGTTGGAGAAATCTCCAAAACCATTCATGAAGAAGACCCCAGGACAATCATTGAGACTCTAGTAATCAACAGTTCATCATGAGATGAAATTGATTCAGTGCAGGTCGAGAACATGTATTCTCATGATCGAGGATTCGAGACATCTCTAGGGAGATATGAGAATCACAGTGAAAGAGTTGAGACCAACTCTTCTTGCCAGTCTGACTCTAGAGGAAACTCACCAAGGTATAAGAAATCTCAAAACTCTAAAATTCCATTTGATTATAAGCATGTTAATCATATGCAACGGATCTTGTGGCATCAAATACCATGCACTTTTTGTGGATTAAATAACCACGCAGTGTCCTAGCATTAGAAGAGAAAATCCTTATGCAGGAAGGTTATGGCAACCAAGAGAAGGACGAGGATGGCAGATTTCTTTCCACACACGGAAAAGAGCAGGGGAAATGCATCTCTGAAGGAGAAAGGCTATTGCAGCCATTGTAGCAGAGATGGGCATCATGAGGCCATTTGTTGGGCCTTACATCCAGATCTACGTCCAAAGAGGAACAAGAATATCAGGCAGACACCCCCGAGGGAGATAGTCTGTCAGGCAGTGCAGCAGGGAAATCCACCACCATTAGAAGACCAACTAACAGAGAAAGGACAACTCGATAAAGAGGACATGTTCAGTGTAATGGTTGAACGAATGGGGAAAATCCTTGAGTTAGTTGAGAGTAGCCATCTTTTTAAATCACATTTTGCGATTCAGAACCCATAGAAGGGTATTATGTAAAAGTGGTAATTGTTGATCACTTCTTCTTTTTTGCACATGTTGATATTGTTAGGCCTTGTGAGGTAGTTTGGGTATGGGTTTCTTATTGTAAGACCAATGGACATGGAACTTATAATGTAAATACTTTTGGGGAACAAAAGTCCTTTCAATTGGGAGGAATGATCTGGATGGATCTAGGGAACATCACAAAAGTTTTAGAAGCATCCCATGAGGCCTAGAATGGTCTCAACAAGTAGAGAAAGGGAAAAATTCAAAGTTCCCAAAACCCAGTTAAAATGGCATGATCGTGAATATTGCATCGCAATATTTCTAACGACACAAACATCTCGCCAAATAGAGTCATGGTTTGAAATATATTTGTGGCCAAAGATGCAGTCAACCAAGACCAGTCAATAGGGGACACATCATCATCCATACTGCTAACGACAACATGACGTCATCAGTTGACATGGCAGGGAAGATGAAACGGCAGGGTAACATCATCATACAATATGTTGATGTCATCATTCCATGTGGAAACACCACAGGCTGCCACATGTCACCCACCATTGGACTTTGCAGGGGTCCACATGGGCCAATCAAAAGTTTCCACATGGCACCCCCAGGAGATGTCATGTGGCACCATCCAGGGAGTACCATGTGGCACCATCTAGGGAGTGCCATGTTTTCATACCATGACTAGGCGTTACATCAAGCATCCAAGCGGACCAACGAGAAGCTTCCACGTGGCCCAATCAACAAGCGATATGTGGCATCCCCGAATTGCTCAAGGACAACCCGTATCCAAAAATTCAAAAATAGATAATGGTGGGACCCCACCAAATCTAGCGGAGTTCTACCATATCTGGTGACTACCACCAAATGTAGAAGTCTCTCACTAAATTTGGTCAGGATTTATAACCACACAACTAAAATGGGAGCCATGGGGTTGACCTCAGGACCTCCCCATAACAAACGCCTTAACTTTAGCGCCCATACCAATCAGCCCAATGGTCACATTGTTTAATCCACCTCAATTTTACTTTAAGAACTAAACTTTGACAATGCATGAGAAAAGAAGGAGGCACACACTAGTGTGTACGAGGTTGTACCAGGCATGAATTTCAATGCAAATTCCAATGCATTAATTGCAGACTTGCACGTGGATCAAGGCAGAGGTCCAGAGGAGGCCTAAGAGTGCTTGTGTCTGATGGAGACAATTTGACAGTCGTTTTTAGGTAATTTGGTGACACGAATCCAACAACGATGTATATTTTTACAGAAGAGCTTCAGATCAGCAAGCTAAGTTCTGGAGAAGCCAATGTAAGCATGTTTTTCATTATGTTGTTTTGTCATTAAATGTTGCAACATAGCATGCGTGTTACAGGTCTGAAGGAGCATGGAGAGGCTGCAGCAAGGTAGAAAGGTCAGCTTATTCCTTCTATCTATTCTTTTCTTCTCTTCTTCCACATCAAACCAATCATTTATATGTGACAGAGAAATCGTGGCACTTGCATGATAAGTGGCCAATGAAGCAATTCTAAATCTAGTGGTTTCGGGATCTTTGTATGGGCTACATATTTGTGCTTGGATCTGAGCAGCAGATCTAAGGCACTTGATTTCTCCATGGTGATGGGGATCATATTTTATTCTTCCTCTTTTTATGTATTGAGTATGTGGGAATGATGTCCATGTCAGCATCATGGATGCCTCATGAGCATGAGAACTTGTGAAGCTTGTATACATTCCTGATCACATGTTGATCTCTTGTTGTCGTCACCGAAAAGGGACTTTGTCCTTACAACTTGTAAAGGAGAGACATCATTACAGCAAGGATAATAAAGTGGTCAAGCTTTGGAAGCAAGACTTGGAGAGGTATCCCACACCGGGTTAACTATGTTATCAAAGGAAGTGCCATATCCATTATGTGTCTTATGTTCTTATGTTGCTTTTCTATGAATTTCTGCACATATGATGTTAAATGCAAGCATGACATACAACACATAAGAAAAATTAAGGAGTTTTTATTCACTTTAGATTCAAGCTTATAAGACTTCAACTTTACCTTTAATTGCAAATCACTCAAGTAAAATGATTTATAACTAACCTTTTTTTAAGGAGTGACAGAATCAATCAATTATTGGAAACCTATCACCCTTGGGTTCAGATCATCAACCTTTTCAGGTGGTCTACCCTTTCAAATTAAATTCGTCCTAGTTGGCAGAGAATGAATTATCTGTGATTGTCAAAGAGGTCTGGGCGGATCCGAATTTCCAGGTGGAGACTGATGTCCAACACATATTTGTGTGGAAACTAAAATTGGATAAAAACTCGGGCTAGGCGTCGATGTCATGCAAATCTTCTTAGAATTTATTCTTTGGAGGAGGATCTTCATGTGGAATCCTCATTTTTACGGAGGGATGGTTTAGACCAGACAGTTGATTGTCACTTAAAATCGTTGGAAGCTGAAATAAATTCTATACTTCTCCAGTATTTGGAACTTTGGAGACAGAGGAGTAGAGCGACCTGGCTGAAATGTGGGGATCAAAATACGAAGTTTTTTCACAACTTTTCTAGTGCAAACAGGAATAAGAAACACATCTGGGAATTTACTAATGAGTTTGGCCAGTCACACAGGGGGCAAGAGGCTCTCAAAAAAGAAGCATCTAGGCACTTCAAAGGTTTGTTTAAATCTGATGACTCTTCCTTTCCGGATAACCAAATAAATATTGTAAATTTGTTCTCTAATTTTTTCATGGAGGAGGACTCTATACTTATTGACTGACCGTGCACA
The DNA here is from genome assembly GCA_010110895.2 of Picea sitchensis. NCBI lineage: Eukaryota > Viridiplantae > Streptophyta > Pinopsida > Pinales > Pinaceae > Picea > Picea sitchensis. The sequence continues at coordinate 21,260 of SNQJ01S0018214.1, forward strand.
AAATTGGAGATTCTAGATACCTTAAAGTTGTTCGCAAAAGAGAAAATTCTAGGCCTGGATGGCTGGACGGTTGAATTCTTCATCCATTTTTTTGACATCCTTGGTGATGACCTGTTGGATCTAGTAGAGGACTCTAGGATTAGAGGAAAGGTTCAATGCTCGCTAAACTCAACTTTTTTGGCCTTGATACCAAAGGTGAATAAACCAATAACTTTTTGTGATTACAAGCCCATTTCGCTCTGCATTTTATGCTATAAGTTGATAGTGAAGGTGATTGCAAATAGAGTACAGCCTTTCGAGGGCATTGTCTTTTGAACAACTTGGTTTTTTAAAAGGCAGATAGATTTTGGACACCATTGGGACGGCGCAAGAATGTATTCATAGTATAAAATTAAAGAAGTTAAAGGCTCTAATTTTAAAAATTGATTTAAAAAAAGCTTATGATTGTGTAAACTGGGATTTTATCTGCTTAATTCTCATTAAAATCGGCTTCAGTCTAACTTCCATGAATTGGATCATGAGTTGTGTTGTCATCTCCTCTTGCGTTGTTCTGATAAATGGTGAGACTTATAATTTTTTCCAGAGTGAATGTGGTCTTAGGCAAGGATGTTCTCTCTTGCCTCTGTTATTCATCTTAGTTATGGAAAGTATTAGTATCCTACTGAAGAAAAGACAATCTGAGGGTGTTTTGTCGGGGGTAAAAGTATCAAGGGTTATTAAAATCCTCCATATAATCTTTGTATATGATATCATTATCATTTCAAAGGCATCGCTAGAGGAATGGATAGCGATTAAATCCCTGTTGGAGCTTTTTTTGTGAGCTTTGGGTCTCAAAGTAAATTTAGACAAATCAATTTTCCACCATTCGGGTATACAAGGGGAGGCTTTGGATAAGCTAAAGGATGTTTTTACGATCAATTTCATCAAGCTATCCAAAGGCTTTAGGTACCGAGGATATTTCTTAAAAGCGGAGAGAACAACTTTTGAAGACTGGAGATGTCTTCTTACTAAATTTGAAAACAGGATCAGTCACTGGTGCAACCACTGGTTATCTCTTTGTGGTCGTTGCACTCTAGTAAAGGCGGATTTAGAATCACAGTTTGTGTATTGGATGGCCTTGGCGTCAATTCTGGATCATGTGCTCTCTAAGATTCGGCTTTTGATCTTTGACTTTCTCTAGTCGGGTGGCGGCCCTACACGGCATTATCATCTTGTAAATTGGGAATTGATAGAAAAATCAAAGTCTATAGGAGGATGGGGCCTTAGGAACATCTTCCATTTCAATCATGCCTTGTCCACAAATTCCTTATGGTAGTTGTTAATGAAAGATGGTATATGGCACAAGGTGAATAAGGACAAGTATCTTCCCTATGTATATGTTGCTACCTAGGTCAGATCGGCTACATTAATTCAACCACTGGCTTCTCAGACTTGTAAAAATTTGTTGAAGTCACTTTCACTCATCATCCACTGGCTAAGATGGAACCTGGGTAATGGGCACTCAGTTTTGATTGGATTAGACAAGATCCTGGGCATTGGTGATTCCTTGTTACTATCCCAGGAACTATTGTTGGCCTTAAAGTTAAAATATATATGTTACCTTTATCAAGCCAGAGCTCTGTCATCATTAGGTATCATAACGGATCAATGGATAAGTAGTTTAGAATTGGGACTTTCAGGGAACTTGGCTTTAGAGTGGTATTCTTTTTGTAAGGCTCTAGTTATTTTTGGTATACATCTTTAGCCTAGAGATGAATTTCTACTTTGGACTGGTGGTGACTAGTTGGTTATGCTCACTGTTAAAAATGTATATAATGCATTGACAAAGAAAATCTGGCCACGCCAGATTGCAGGGTGGAGGAAACAACTGTGTTCATGGGATCTTCCATACAAAGTCAAACTATTCACTTGGTTGGTAGTGGAGAATAAAATTTATCTTGGGAAAACCACCAGAGAAGAGGTTGGAACGGCCCTAGCATTTTCCCATTATGTTTGATGGATTCTGAGACGATATTACACTTGTTTTTTATTTGGACTTTTTCTCAAAAGCTTTGGCGGTGTTTAATTGCAGCTTACAGTCTAAGTTCATCCTGGGGTGGCAACACTTTTTCAAATTGTTTTGACACTTGGTTGAAACAGGAGAAAGTTTATAATTTTCTCCCCTTGCTGGTTTGTTGGTTTATCTGGATGGAACGAAATTCATGCATATTTGATTCTTTCACTCCCTCCATACAAGGGGTTTCTCTTAAACTTACAGGGTTTTTGGAAAACTCTTTTGGAAGGAGTCCTCAAAAAAGGAAGAGTCCCAGATTTAAAATGACACCTGCTATAACATTGGCTTTTGTAGCCTGGTTTGATGGAGTGGCTCAAGAAAATGGAATCTTGAATGGGGCTGGGGGAATTAGAAAGCAATCTGGAAATATTTTTATAGGTGGACTCTAAACTATGGACCGGGCGCAAACACTCGGGCCAAGCTACTGGGAGTGTGGGCGTCTTTAATATTGGATACCCAGTTGGACACTGATCAACTACAAGTCCTAGGAGATTCAAAAATTGTGATAGATTGGTTGAATAATAGGGGGACTCTTCAAGTCTCCTCATTGATGGGTTGGCTGGATCGGATTCGGGAATTAAAATTTTCTTTCAACTACATCAATTTTTCTCACATCTTCAGGGAGGAAAATGGGGAGGCAGACTCCTTGTCAAAAAACGCGCTTCAAATTCCATAAGGAAAGATCCAATACAACAAATGGATTGATGGTCACAAGGGCCTCACTAAATTTATGCATCTCGTTTTGTGACTGGTTTTAAATCCATTTTTTGGTAGTTTTTCATTATAGCGGGCCTTAGGCGCCCCCCCACTCCAGTTTTATATGTATCTTTTCAATTTTGTTAAGATTTGTATGAAGTTTTGGATGGTATTAAAGCACTTGAAGGTTCTGTTGTTAAAGATTATTCTCTAGAAGTGCCTTCGGAGATGGATGTAAACATATTGTTATATGTACTATTTTGAGAACAACATATATTTTAATATATTGAGAAATTTCCTGCTGGAAAAAAAGTTACAACCTCATTGTCCTTCTTATCATGATATTGAACATAACACAAGCCTCTTTTTATCTTATCTTATGTATCTATCCCTAATTTGCTTTGGTGTTCCATTCCCTAACTAAGTTGTATGATATGTTATAAATCGTTATATAATATGTTATAAATCATTTTGATTGATATTTTGAAAATTTATGAATCCCAACTTTATTTTAAAATAATATAAATATTTACTTTAATTAATGAAGAGAAACTTAAACCTAACACCTTTCCGCATAGACTCATAAAAGTAGTAAGTTGTTATTTTTCTATATGTAATTATTTTTTGGATATATGTCGGAAGTAAGAACTTCAACATTTGTATTAACATGATACATATATCCACTTTAACATGTTGTATTAACATGATACATATATCCACTTTAATAGATACATATATCCTCTTTAACATTTTGTATTAACATGATACATATATCCACTTTAATAGATACATATAATCCATTTTAACATGGGGAGATAGATTTAAACATTTCATTATTTTAAGGAAATTCATTAACTAGTAAGTTGTTTTTTATATGTAAATGTTTTTTTTCAATTGATATCTAGTAAGTTATAGATTTTAACTTTGTATTATCTTCATGTAAATATGTTATGTTATAACATGGAGAAAAAAATTGAACCTTCTACTTTTCTACTTAAGTTTATAATGTGATAAATTGTTTTTTTTCATGTGAGTTAATGTTTTTTTATAAATTGTTTTCTTTGATGTGAGTTAATACTTTTGATTGATATGTAACATTGTAATAATATTTACTTTAATTTAAAGAAACATATTTAAACTTTGAATTTTTATTATTTATTAACAAAGATTTTCAAATGTTCACAATTTTGATATTTCTTTATGGATGTGAAGTATGGTGACCATCTATTTCAAAAACAAATGGAATCAATTCAAGTTGGTGGGCAAGTCCCTAATAACACATTGCTTATGAGTAAAAAGCAACACCCCTTACAAGGTAAACATATTTGAACTTTGTTTTTTTCCTATTCATTAACAAAGATTTTCAAATGCTCATAACCTCAATATTCCTTCATGGATGTGAAGTATGGTGACCATCTATTTTGAAAACAAATGGAACCAATTTAAGTCGGTGAGCAAGCCCCTAATAACGCATTGCTTATGAGTAAAAAGAAACACCCCTTACGAGTTACTCTTCGTTGAAACATGACTACAGTTAATAGAATTGGAGGCATTGAGAAAATTGATTATGTACAAAGAGATAATGGCAACCATGGACAATGACATGTTTCTCGTTAAAATCAACCCATAGGCACTAAAAAAGAGAAAGAAAACATGGAATCAACAGTGCATAAAATCATTTGAAGATGTGACATAGAAGAAGAAATGTGCCCAATGGATAAAATGACTCTAAAAATGTCATGCACTTGAATGTTACAACAAGGGAAATGGAGAGTGCATGCCAAAAGAAAAAAACAATACTACATAGACAACTTCAACAAACAAGAGGAGATTAAAGTGCAAAACTACTTGAAATTTAACATCCCGTAGCATGAAAACAAAGTAATAGCACAACTAAAATTCAACTCACACAAGTTGAGATGTGAAACATGAAAATTGGAACTTAAGGAACAAGTTAGGGAGATGACAAATTTTCATACAAAATCTAGGAACCAACATTTTAAAAGAGTATATTGAGAGGTATGACAAGGTTGGTAGAGAAATTGATGCACACAAGAAGCAATGATTAAAAGTAGAGTCAACATTTAGTAGAGTCGACTATTTTTAACAAGGACTCTTGTTATGGAGTGAAGGGGACCACATTTAAAAGCAGTGGTTAACAAGGATTCTTGTTGTGGAGCGAAGGGGACCACATTTAGTAGAGTAGACCAAGTCCATGATTGGAGGTTACCATTACTCCACCATATGTGGTTATCATAATCTTTTTCTTTTCTTTTTAAAAAAGTCACACAAAATGTAAACTTTGTAGTCCGATATGACCATTTTCTCTCATGGATGATCTAATAAAATTATATCCATCTATCTATGTATCTCAAAAACTAAGAATAATTTTATGAAGGAGCAAGTTCAAGTGTGCTTAGATATAGGTAAGTTCCCCAACATGAGTTATTATTTTGTGATGAAAGCACATAATAAGTAAAGCAAATATATTAAATAATTATGTTGTAAGTGTTCTTTTAGGGAAAACATATCTAAATTATTTCCTTATCTATACAATGCATATTGAAAAGTCATATGTGTTGGTGTCCCCATCCCCTGCTATGAGTGGGCCTTACACAACATAGACACCAAAACCAACATTTCTCAAGTCAACCTCCTCCACCAATTTCAATCTCTTATCACATGTAATGCCCCACCATTCACAAGGACAATGGCCCTTCCAGTTATAGTAAATAAGAAATCCATTGGGGTCCAATTTTTTCTTCACTTCATGTGAAACCAAGCCTTCAAGAGAGAGACTTGGGGTCAATTTAAAGAGCATTGTAATGTCAACAATCCAATCCAAGTCCTAAAAATCTTATATTAATTGTAGGTCATGGTGTTAGTATACATCTAGACTAATTTCATTTACCTTGGTCTGCCTTCCTCCTTCATCCTAGTGAATCCCCTAAAATATATAAAATCCTTTCCTTTTGTTACCCCATTGTGGGGGAAACCTTTCCATCGTTCCTTTTCAGTTATATTTTTCTCAAGGCACAATTGACTCCATCTCTACTGCAAATTTTTCTCCACCATCATGAACAAAATCCATTCCCCCAATCCACTTCATGAATGTTTTACTTAATGAGAATAATGATAGAAATAAATGAAAAAATACATTATCATTCATGTTTTCAAGAATAATGAACAACCAAAGGAAACTATCGACATAAGGATTTTTGTTGTATAGGCAGAGTTGATAACAACAACATCAATAAGGTGATTGGGTGTTAGAACCTCGCAAAGAATATCCAAACTTGGTTAGTAAAAATTGAGACCCCCATGCTTTAGTCCACTATACTTCTCTCTCTTGTGCTTATTTTCTAGTCTTTCTTCATTACATGGTGGGTGGTGGGTTGATGTTATGTTTAATCACTCTAGAATATGAAGGCGTCTAGATATTTTTCTTAGTCTCATGGACTAGGGTATCCTCCTCTAGGGTATATGCCCCGTCATTAACAACCTATTCATCTCGATTCTTCTCTATTCCCTCCAAATCCTTACTTTAATTTCCTTCAAGACCTTCAGAGGCTCGATCTCTACTTCTTCACCTTACTCCAACTTGCCTGAGACCTCAAAATTGTTTTGCAATGAAGATGAAGTAAATGATTTGGCTTGGGGGATGAATTTTGTCTTCTCTTTGTCACTATTTGCATTGGTTACTATGTTGACTAAGTTTGGGTCATTGGCCCTTTCTTGCAGTCTCTTTAGAAATGGCCATACTCATGAAAATAATTTGCACTTGAAAGGGATTTTATCATAATCCATCTCTTGAAAGTGACACTAATTAACTAGGTTCAGCAGGGTGGATTAAGGAAGTCCTTTTTCCATACCAACTTTCATAAAGCCTCTAGTATTGCTTTGTCCAATAATTTCCCAATGTATTCCCTATACATTGGAAGTAGGTAGAGTCATCCTAAAAAATGAGAAGTAGGTGTAGGTGTTGAACCTGCACTAAGACCATCTTGGGAATGTCTTCTATTGGATTAAATTTTATCATCCAACAATTCATATAGAGACTTCTTGAGCCCTAGAAATTGGGGACCCTCCAGAAAATTTTTCTCTATCATTATTGCATTAGAAAAAAAATTCTCTAAYGCCCCAACCATATAAGAAGAAGCATAATGATCCCTTCACTACTMCATATGACCAAATTTGCCACGGTTTTTCATTGCTATTGCCACACATATCCATCGTACTTTCCACGAAAGAAAATACTATTTTTCGTGGAAATTTTTTTGTCGCTATATCCATGCACCAGGTATTCGTGGAAACAAYGACGACATAAGGCCRCTACATGTCATCATCCTAAATATAGTTTTACCTTAAAAATCATGGCAATAGCGATGAAACATCGTCGCAATAGGGACGAAAAAGTGTGCCAAATTAAAAAAATCACCAATAACTTGGGACACAGATKCCATACTTACGAATGTTGGCACAGGGACAGACCCAGGGTTCAATGCTTCAAYAGCGCACCAACAAAACCCTAACTACTATCCCTTTCGGCAACACCTGCAAAGCAAATGAAGTCTCACCCAAGGTAGAGGCAAGGGTGGTTGCAGGACTCCAGTGTCTGCAACCTTAGTTGGGACACAGATTTGTGATTACAACACCTTAACAGAGGACTTAGTGGTTGTCATTCATTAGTACTTATCCTTTGTCTACAACGCAGATAAACCCTAGTTACAGCGCAGCGCAGTATTCAACAAGATTCAACACATTCAAGTACTAATCACATCAACATAGATAAGATATAGCATCTTATTCACATCATTAGGCACTAAGCTATCATATTCATCTAAGCATACATCATTGCACTAAGAATTAATCATATGAACCATAAAACAACCATAATGCACAAAGAAACCACAACACAGGAAGAATCCCCCATCCACCCTTTTGTTTTGGTTTAGCCAAAGTAATCCAACTGCAAAGGTGTTAGACGTGGATAATCAGAGAAGCTAGATTAAAGGAAGTTGAAAATCAATTTTCGAAGTTTAGTGAGGACCGAAACAGGGATAGTTGCAACGGCCATCCAATAGACTGCATGTCCTTCGAGGACTGCTTTGATTAGAGTGTACCTGCCACCAAGTGTGAGCCATCTAGTGCACCAATGTCTCATTCTTTTTTCTACTTTGGCTAGAAGCCAGTTCCAATCTGAAGGCTTGTATGTGTCTAATTTTATATGGTAGCCTAGATAGGTGAGACCAGAAGAAAGTGGTGAGGAGGTGTGGGGAAAAATACCATTTATCTGGGCCAAAGAATCAGGATGAAGGTTGGCGAAGTAGAAAATGGATTTGTCCTAGTTGATCGTCAATCCAGTAGCATTGCAGAAGGTGTGAAGGATTTCTTTGATCTCAATCCATTCCCGAGGAGTGACCTTGGACATGATGAGGATGTCGTCTACAAAGAGAAGGTGTAAAATCTTAAGAGTTCAAGACACCTTTATACCAGTAATTTTACCTTCTGCTTGTGTTGTTTTTAGGAGATGGCTTAATGCCTCCATAGCCATGATGAAGAGAAGAGGTGAGAGGGGGAAGCCCTACCTCAGACCTCTGCCCATGTGGAAAAAAGTAGAGGATTCTCCATTTACAAAGATGTCAATATTGGCACTGCTCACATGACTCATAATCCATTTTATCAACTGGTGGCTGAAACCTATCTGTGCTAGGACCAGTCGAAGAAAATCCAATCTATGGAGTTAAAGGCCTTTTTGAGGTCTAATTTGAGAATAATTGCCTTGGATTTTTTGACTTTAATGTTGTGTAAGCACTCTTGTGCAGTGCCAATGACATCAAGAATCTGGTGACCTTGTAAAAAACCCAATTGTTCTATCGGGATGATACGTGAGAGAAGAGGCTTGATCCCGGAGGAAATGATTTTGGATATGAGCTTATAACAAAGGTTGCAAAGGAAAATAGGTCAGAAGTCACCAAAATTTGTAGGAGTGTTAGATTTGGGAATAAGTGTGAGGAAGGTCAAGTTGATAGCACCAATCACCTTTCCACGAAGCCCACTGTCCTCCACTAGTTCTAGTAGATCCGACCCAACCAGATAAAAAAAGTGCAAATAAAATTCAATGGTCTAGCCATCTTGCCCTGGACTTTTATCCTTGGAAAAATATTTGAGAGACATAGAGACCTCTTGGAGAGTGCACAGACTGTCAAGTAGTATAGATCCTTCTTCCAAAACTGAATGTGAGAAGAGGTTGGCTACCAAAGCTAAGCTCTGCAGATTTACTAAGGGGTTTTGTTTGAATAAAGGATGGAAATAATTAACTGTTGTTGTTCTTAAAGCTTGCTATCCACTATGGAGTGTTCCATCCTCCATTGTGATTCCCCAAATATGTTTTTTATTTCTGCTTGCAATGGCAAATTTGTGAAAGAATTTGGTGTTAAGGTCACCACTTTTTATCCACTTGGATCTGCATCTTTGTCTCCAAGTAGCCTCCTCTTTTATCAATAGTTGATTTCGCTCCATTTCAAGTTCCTTTAAAATATGAAAGTTGGCTCCTATGTAACCAGCATTGACATCCAATAGAAGTAAGGATCATATGGCTATGTCTAGATCAAAAATCCTTTGTGTATTTTGTTTTTGATAAGTGGTCGCCCACTCTTTTGTGCACACTTTTAATATTATGAGTTTCCAGACTAATCTGTGTTGTATACAAGGCTCAAATAAGTAGAGGGGATCCTTCCATATATCAACAACTAATGAATTGTACTATGCTTCCAGTAACCAATTTGAGTTTAATTTGAAGGGAAAGGTTATATTTTGTGTGGCTGTATCCAATTGGAGAATTATTGGAGCACGATCTGAGAAGAAAGGAAAGCTTACCCAGTTTCAAAATCTAGTCTTCAGAGATAAAAGTTGTTCAGATAAAAGGAATTTATCTAGGCACTTGGAGATGTAGTCTGCACCCACACGTCCATTGCGCCAAGTTGGAGCCAAGTGTTCGGGCACAAGATCCACCGGGTGATGAGCAAAGAAGAGTGATGATAAATAATCAACCAGTGTGTCAAGGGTGGAAACAACTCCCCATATTTCACCAATAGAGCTTGTTAAGTTGAAGTCACCTACTATAATTAAGTTATATAGATCAAGGATACCCCTTGCTTACAATTTTTCCCAAAAAAGTTGTCTATATGAGTAGGGTCCATATAGGTTGAGAAGATTATACCTTTTGTTTGAATGTTAGAAAGTGCCAAATAATAAAACCCCCCCACAACAAATATAAGGAAGGAGATCAAAAGAGTCAGGATTTCAAGTTATAGCTAAGCCCCTAGAGGTGCCAAGAGAGTTTATTGTACATATGGTCTAGCTGGGAAAGAATTGTTTGAGAAAATTCTTTTCCTTTTTACTGTCGACCAAAGTTTCTTGAAGAAAGATGATGTCTGGTGAGTTATGTGAAATAAGTCTTCTGAACGAGGCGAATTTTAGGTGGCCCCCCACCCCTCTGATGTTGAGGGAGAACAGGATCATGGATTTGCTCTTGCTAGGGATTTCATGCCTCTAAGCACCCCAATGTCATATGGAATATGTTGAGTGTCCCAAGAATGAGATGATGTGGTGCCTTCCTTGTGACGAGCACTGTGGGTTTTAATCGGGGAATGTTCGAAGCCATGTCCTCTGGACTAGGTATAATCTTTTCCCAAGGAAGTGGAAGGAGTATCAGTAGATATTTGAGAGTGGTCAACATCTTTCGTTTTGTGTACAGCTGAGCCTAGGTATGTAGGCAGGGGCAAGGGATCAAGAACTTATTTATATGATGGTAAAAGCACATTCAAAACATTATCTAGATCACTATCACCTGGATCTGTCTCACTCTGAACAGTTAAGAAGGGGAAATTATCATGTGTCATGGTATGTGCACCAAAATTATCTAACTCTTGATCACCAAAGCATTGAGAATGTGTAGAGAGAGCAGTGTGTTTTCGGTCTTCTAAAGGGTTATAAGGAGAAGAAGTAATAAACAATGTGTGCAAGGGTTTATTCTGTGCTGCAATTGTGGAGTTTTCTCAAGAAATTGAAGGGTCAATGGTAGTCTGTAGTGTTACAAGAAAGTTGGCTCATGGCTCTAGGATGAAACATATAGTGGTTGAAGGTGTGTGAGTATTCAGTAGTGGGGAATGCATGGTAGAAGAGGGTGTGTAATGTGGGTAAACAAGTATAGGGTTCTCTCGGGAAAGGGGAGGGTCGAAGGTTGGTCATGGAGTCACTGTTGTGTTAGCTTCTGGCTCCAAAGGACAACGAGTGTGGGATGGTGGAAAATGGATATTCAGTGAAGGAAATTGTGCAGTAGGGGGAGGTAAGTTGTAAGTGTTAGTCTGGGCACAAGTCACAGTTTCATTGACAATGCTTGAAATAGGGTGAGTGAGATGTGTATCAGATAGGATGTGAGGTGTGGGTGTGGAGGGGTTGCGAGGGATGATGGGAGGTAGTGATTGAGATAAAGTGTGAGAAAACCRGGGGGAAGTGGTGGTCGGTCCCTTGGAAAAGAGAGGAGAACTGTCAATAAGTTCTATTTCTAGAGCAGAAAGAGAGGAAAAGAGGGTAGGGCATATTTTCTTAAGCTTACTAGAAATGGTATCTACACCAGAGTCGTAGTCTTCCTCGGGATAACCAGGTATGTGTAGATGTGAGCGCAAAGGTGGAGATTCTGAAGAGGAGTCTATCTCAAGCATGATTTCCTTTGAGATGCCCTCCTCAGGAGCACCTGTGCAAGTCTTTCTTAAGTGTCCCATCTGTCTGTAGAGAGTGCATCTGAAGGGGATGCCAAGATATTCAAGTTTCTAGCGGGAGATGTGTCCTCTCCAGTCTATATCTATAGATTTAGAGAGGCCCTCGTTAATGTCCAACTCAACTAAAAATTTTGCCAGTTTTTTGTCTAAGCTAGAGAAGGTCTTTGAGTCTAAAGAAATGAAACGCCCTAAGAAGTTTCCAATGGCCATGAGGGATTTTTCATTCCAGAGATGTAATGGTAGTCCTGAGAGGAGTACCCACAGATGTCGATGTTGAAAATAATCTTGTAATGGATCAATATATTTGTTAAGATTTATAACTTAACACATATTAATAAAAAACATTTATATATAATCATACCTCTGAAATGTGTTAATGTGAACACTAAAGTAAATTCGGATACACAAGTAAGATGAGTTAAGAAGAGGGTTGAGAACAATGAAGTTGAGATGAAAGGTGTAGCTAATTGTCAAATTATTATGGCCATTGTGATTGAAGATCTTAACATCAACCCTCCTTAAGATATTAAACAAATCGATTTGGAGCCTTGGATATATAAATTAGTTTTTTTTGGTTAAACACAAAGCAATTTAGGTTCTTAAGATACTAAACAAATTGATTTGGAGCCTTGGATATGTAAATTAGTTTTTTTGGTTAAACAGAAAACAATTTAGGTTTAGGTTTGGATGTAAATTAACACAAATCAATTTAGGTTTGGATGTAAATTGGTGTAGATTGTTTTTTTGGTTTATTGTTTAAGAAGAGAGTTTAGTGTCAAGGATAGAATAAAATTTTGATAGGATACATTTTTCTAGGAATTCTTTAATGAGTAATAGGTTATATGTAGATACATTTTAACATATCAACCAATTTTAAGAGATGCAAAAACCTTGTTTACATTATTTTGAATGTAATTATTAAATCAATTTAATTTACATATTAACATCTACTCAAGGTCTAGCCTATGACATTGTAAGGGATACAACAAGAAGACAAAAGCACATCTCATTATTTTTTTGTTTTAAAAGATAGAAAAAAAAGAAAAAACAATGGAAGACATTAGTGCAAAGAAATGAAAAGCAATAAAAAACTTTATGATTTTTTATTTTTTTTACCAAAACTTATCGCTTTCAAAAAACACTTTTAGCATTCAAAACCACAAATAAATATTGAATAAACATAAAACTATGGCAATCATTAAACCTAAAACATCTTGGATATATTTACCAAAACTTTTTTTTTTCAATAAAAAATTCGCTCAATTATATTAATGAAAATATATGTTTTTTACATCTTCAAGACCATACAGAAGTTCATAACAAAACTAGTCCATAGACCATGCTCATAAACATAAACTACTACATCCCCAAAAGAACCAGAAAGTCGCCAGAACCAGCACACAGGCTTCAAAATGGGGAACAAAACAGAGATAAAAAACCCCAACAAACACAAGAAAATAAACTAAACCAGATGTCGCACACCCCCAAAGGACCTCAAAGTGTTCACCCAACACCGCACGCCCCCAAAGGACCTCAAAGTGTTAAACATAACACCACACACCCCCAGTGTGGACCTCAAAGCTCTGGTCCAAAACCTCTTCGAGCCAAGGAGGAAGAGGTCAAGAGGGTCCAAAAAAACCAACGAGATGACAAAAACCCATTGCATCAAACCCCAAAAGCCTCCACCAACGCTCCGACTATAAACACCGCTACGCATCCTAAGTTACATCTTTGGCTTTTGGCAGATGCAGGGAGAAGCATGACCCCAAACACGAGGCATCCACCACAGGGTTTCGTTTCTTCGCCTTCCACAGAGCCCACGCTTGCCCACAGACGTCGCAGAGCACCGCCACACTGTAAGGCCCGCAGGGTACGACCCTCTGCCACCACCGTTGGACCCTCACTCTCCCTACACCCATTGTGTCGTGCTGTTGAGCCTACTTGCCCTGGTATTGGCTCACACCCATGCTCACCCTGTCCCTCGCCCTCGCCCTCACCCTCACCCGCACATGCTTTGGAAGTGGCCCTTGCCCTCGTTCACTCTCGCCCATCTCCATGGATACAGGGATGTGGCTAACAAAACCTAGCCGCAGATCCCAGGTGGTACATTTCCACTAGCAGTATATTTACCAAAACATATCGCTTTCAAAAAACACTTTTAGCATTCAAAACCACAAATAAATATTGGATAAACATAAAACCATGACAATCATTAAACCTAAAACATCTTGGATATATAGACCAATTCGGTTTAAGTGCATGTTCTTCTTCATCATCATATAAACTTTGATAATTACAGAAAACAACGACTTACCATTTTATAAATCTATATCATATAATAATACTTAGAAAGTTGATTTTTGGGGGGGTAATAACATTATATCCATGTAGTATAAAAGTTAGGTATACTTTCCTATGAATTTTGCTCAAAATTCGGTCAAAAATCATAGGAAATCCATATTTGAGTGTTTGAGTCTGTATAATTCGAGTGCCCTGAGGGTTTTTTAGGATGTTGAATCCATTTATGCATTCAAAAATACAATTTAAACAATAAAATGGTGATTTCACCAAAACCCCTTTCTCCATATTTTGGTGAAAAAGTTCAAAAAATATAATGTTTAGATAATACCTTTCTTATCTTTTCTAAAGGAACTCAGTTAATGAAATTAAAAAATCCAACCGTAATGATAAAAATTGTGATTAATTTGAATTTGAAATTAAAAATAATAATTATTTATAATTTTATATACTGAAATAAAATTCAAAAAATATAATGTTTAGAATACCTTTTTTATCTTTTCTAAAAGAACTCAATTAATGAAATTAAAAAATCCAACCGTGATGATAAAAATTGTGATTAATTTGAATTTGAAATTAAAAATAATAATTATTTATAATTTTATATACTGAAATAAAGTTAAAACCTTTAGGGTGAAAATAAATAATATAATTAAATTTGAGTTTAAAAAATTTTATTTATAATTTTAACACATTATGAAAATATAAATTCCATCCTATGAAACATAGACATCAAAACATATTTGTTTCATGTAAGTCAAAGAAATGGTTTTCACATCACCATCAATTCAATCCACCGAGCAATGCTTAAAAGGCACCTTTCATGAGAAGAACCTACTTGACCCGTAAGTAATAACTTTGTATTTTAATTCAAAATTGCCGAGATCTTATATATATAAATTAATAATAATCTGTATTAATAAATTATTGTAATGAAGACCTAATTCATCATAAATTGATTTAAGTGAAATAGAATATGATATTTAATTAAAATTAAGTTTTTATTTTTATTTTAATATGTTTAGATTTTAATATTAAAATAATTATTATTATTATTATTATTATTAAATTAGTGTAAATAAAATTTTAATCTTAAAACAATTATTAATATTATTATTATTTTGTAAAATTATTATAAATAACAATGTCTATTTCCATTAAAGTTGTACAATATATAATCTCAATCGTTGTTGCGTGTGTCGTAACACATACATATATATAAAAACATAAACACAAATATATCATTTAAATAGCAGAACTATACGCAACACATACATATATAAAAACATAAACACAAATATATCATTTAAATAGCTGAGCTATTTTCAATTATATAT